>JAVJIF010015487.1:0-89076 GCA_038442645.1 Agave tequilana | reverse complement strand
CAAACTTCACGAAGATATCCCTGATGAAGTCTTCGAGTCTTATGCAACCTCAGAAGGGAAGTGTGGCAGATGTTCTTTGATGGAGCATCGCGAATGGGCCCTAAAGGCAAGATTATTGCCGGAGTGGGGTTTGTGTTTCTCTCCCCACAGAATCATGTCCTGCCCAGAGCATTTTCTCTGACAGAATCATGCTCCAACAATGTAGCAGAATATAATGCTCTGCTCATCGGTCTTTCAACTCGCCCATGGAATGGGGGTACGATACCTCGAAGCTTATGGCGATTCAAAACTGATCATCAATCAGGTTAAAAGGCGAATACGAAGTCCGCCATGAGGACTTGGTGTCTTATTATCACACGCCGTTGAATTGGCCAACCTATTTGAAGGCTTCTATATCGGGCATGTGTCTCGATCTCAAAATACCAAGGCGGACGCTCTTGCTGCATTAGCAACAACACTAGGCCTTGCCAGCCGACACTGGAGTATCACCTCACGGTCGCAACTCGACTCTTGTATGCTCCAAGCACATGCTAAGAACTCGAGAAGTCTATAATGTCTCCACGGATCTTGAACCGAGAGATTGGCGCTTTCTCTCATCGACTATGCTTTGCATGGTCTGCTTCCAGACGATCCTAAGGAAGCGGCGTCCATCAGACAAGGTCTCTCTCCGTTTCTATTACTATCCAACTTTGAAGACACTTTACCGCCGTTCTATGATGGTCTCCTCCTCCGTTGCCTTCTCATTTAGAGGCCAGGAAGCGCTCCAAGAGCGCACGATGGCATTTTCGGAGCTCATCAGCCAGGTCCAAAACTTAAGGACAGGTTGCATAGGCTGGGATACTATTGGCAACCATGATAGCCGATGCCATCCAATATGCACGAAGGTGTAAAGCATGTCAGATTCATGCAGATTTCATACACCAGCCTTCGGAGCTGCTCCACCCGACTGTTGCTTCATGGCCATTTGAAGCTTGGGGAATCGATGTCGTAGGGCATCAGCCCTTCTTCGACAAAAGGACACCGGTTTATCCTTGCAATAACCGACTACTTTTCAAAATGGGCGGAGGCTATACCACTGGTTGAAGTCAAAACCTCTAATGTGGTTATTTCATCAAGCACCATGTCATCCATCGATTTGGTGTACCTAGGCGGATCATCCACGACAACGGTCCCCATTCATAAGCCAAGTATTCTATCGGTTCTGCAATAAATACCGAATTCAGAATGTGGCTTCAACTGCCTATAATCCCGCCGCTAACGGTTTGGTGGAAGCATTCAACAAAACGATCATCAAGCTACTTCAAGAAGTTCGTCTCCTCGAATAAGCGGGATCGGGACGAAAAGCTTGGTGAATGTCTTTGGGCCTACCGAATCACGGTTCGGACACCGACAGGAAATACGCCTTTTTCCCTGGTATATGGGTGCGAAGCAGTCATCCCGTTGGAATCCAGATGCCATCATTGCGAGTCGCTCTGACCACTAAGATCACATTAGAGGACAATGATCGATTGCTCTTCAGAGCTCGAAGTCCCTAGATGAGAAGCGGCTACAAGCTCAACAGCATATTGAGCTATATCAAGCTCGAATCTCAAAGGCCTTCAATAAGAAGGTCAAACAGAGGGTCTTCCAAAAAGGAGACCTGTTTTAGCCGTCAGACGACCGATGATTATGACGCACAAGACCAAAGGCAAATTTCAGCCTAAATGGGAAGGACCGTTTGTAATAGAAACAGTCTATTCAAACGGAGCATACCGCCTTATGACTTCAGATGCGACCTACTCATGATGCCGATCAATAGCAAATTCTTAAAGAAGTATTATCCTTAATCAGGATTCTTCTCATGATCAAGTTAACATTACACCTCTGATCAAGATCTCCGTGTCCAAGTACACACAAAGAGAGCCTTTCTCTTTCCTCTAAGCGAGATCACATAACCATAAACCAGTAGGAACTTGGTCGTATACTTGTTATCTTAAAGGAGAGTCAGGGTTACACATACATTAACCAGACGATCCAATATCCTTAACGATTAAGGACTGAAGAAAATGTTGGCTTTTAAGCCCAACATAAGTCCTCAACAACTCATCATGCTGAGGGGAATAGCATGGCTAGCCCAATTCAAACGGTAGTTGGTAAAGGCATATCAAAACCCGTTGACAGCTGGGGATTTGCTAAAAATCCTAAGGGACCATTCCCATTTGATTCCCGCTCCAAATCACTTACCAATTCTCATCCACAGAATGGTAGGCCACATATACATTTCCTGTTACGTTAACATTAAACCTATGACAGTGATTCTCTCATTTTTTCCCTGTGGAAACGAGATCTCTAAAATCACTTACCATTCTCATCCACAGAATGGTAAGGCCACATATACATTTCACTGTTACGTTAACATTAAACCTATGACAGTGATTCCCTCGTTTTTCCCCGTGAAAACGAGACCTCCAAAATCACTTACCAATTCTCATCCATAGAACGGTAAGACCACATATACATTTCGCTGTTACGTTACACTAACCTATGACAGTGATTTTCTCGTTTCTTCCCCGTGAAAACGAGACTTTCTCCCAAACTCCATTACAATTTTGAGCTTGGTGGCGTCTCAAACGGTTATGTCATTGTGACCTCTGAACCAGCAGACAGCTGAGTCTCAATTTTGAGCTTGTTGACATTTACAAAAGACAGGTCTCGATACTCGTTGACATTTACAAAGACGGGTATCACCACCTTTTGAGCTTGGTGGCGTCTCAAACGGTTATGTCTTGCGACCTCTGAACCAGCAGATAGCTAAGTCTCAATTCCGAGCCTGTTGACATTTACAAAAGACAGGTCTCGATACTCGTTGACATTTACAAAAGACGGGTATCACCACCTTTTGAGCTTGGTGGCGTCTCATTCGGTTTATGTCATCACGACTCTGAACCAGCAGACAGCTAAGTCTCAATTCCGAGCCCTGTTGACATTTACAAAAGACAGGTCTCGATACTCGTTGACATTTACAAAAGACAGGTATCACCACCTTTTGAGCTTGGTGGCGTCTCATTTGGTTATGTCATCACGACCTCTGAACCAGCAGACAGCTAAGTCTCAACCCCGAGCCCTGTTGACATTTACAAAAGACAGTCTCAATACTCGTTGACATTTACAAAGACGGGTATCACCACCTTTTGAGCTTGGTGGCGTCTCATTCGATTATGTCATTGCGACCTCTGAACCAGCACAGCTAAGTCTCAATTTCGAGCCCTGTTGACATTTACAAAACAGGTCTCATCTTTCGATCCGACAAGGACCAGGTTTCGGGCTTGGTGGCGTCTCAACCAGTTATGTCATCGCGACCTCTGAACTGACAGATAGCCAAGTCTCATCATCCAACCCAACAAGGACTAGGTTCTCAAGAAATTGCAATACAATTTGGAACCGCAATTCAGAAAGAAGAACAAGATTGGAGATTCGACAAAAGAAGAAAAATTTTCATTTACTCCAAAAGGATAAAGTACATGGAGCTATAGGCGCACACTGTAAGATCTGAGCCGCTCTCCAAGGGAGTCCAGCCTCATCCTCCTGTCATCAGCAGCCTGGGCAAGCGCTTGCGACCTCAGCTCGGCCTCATTGAAATCCATTGCCTGGGTCAGACGAGCTTCAACTTCCGCCAAAGTTGCCCTCTGTGACAGTCCCTGCTGTGAGAGCTCTTCATTTTGAGCCTTAAGCTGCTCAAGCTGTGCAGTTTCTTCAAGACGCACTAGTTTAGCCTTGGATAAAATAAGATTTGCTTTCCTGATCATTTCCTCGGCCTTCCCAATCTTGTCTTCAGCGTCAATAAGAGCACTGGTGGAGGCGTCAATCGCACTTCCGACCTCTGCCTGCCTTGTTTCCAAGGATTTCAAGTCAGAAGAGATAGCCTTAGCAGCCTCTTGAGCAGCAAGCTGGGCCCGTGCTTTTGAGCGACAAGACGCGCGAACCGCTCATCAACTAAAGACTCTAGGTCCGAACAGCGGAGACGGCGCCATTCCTCTACATCCTTCTCAAATTCATCCACCAGGAGTTCCAAAGCAGTAGCCTGGTGATACCCCTCGAAATCCCGAATACTTTCAATGCCGCGGGAGAGGACCACCTTTAACTTTGAGAACGGCATAGTCGAGCCCTTCAAAACCAGGTCGATAGTTCGCCCTAAGCCTTTATAAAAGTTATCGACGAGGTCACCTATATAGTCGTTCTCAACCTCAGCCACTTCTGGTAGAGAGGTAACCTCAGGGAAATCAACCAGCCTGGTCGACACTATCGTGGAAGGAGCAATGGGAACATCAACAGCAGGGCAGATTGTCGGTGATCTCTGCGGAGTCTTCATGGAAATCAGTGCGCTAGCCACCGTTGAGGTAGGGCTGACAACCACCTCCTGAGCAGCAGGCTCAACTACCAGAGTTGGGGAAGTAGGGCTTGTAATCACCCTCAGCTCCGCACTTGGCAAAATTGTCGGCACCTCACTCGTTGATATAGTTGGAGTGAGGACACCTCCGGAACTGCTGCCCCTTCAACCTCTGGTCCTTCGGCTGACTTGGGCCGATAAGAGGGCAGGTCGCCATATAGCGCATCCAACACAGCAGCATCCACCACGGTCGAAGCGCTCATGTCACCCCTTGACCCTTCTGGGAAATCTTCTGGCTCTCTTAAAGCCGATGCATCTTGAGGTCGAACACCTGTAACAAGACTGCGGTTAGTCGGGACACTACATGTAAAAGAAGCCAAGAGGTCAGGACAGTACCATAAGATGATGTCGCCTCAAACATCTCGTCAGCCATATCAGTCTCCAGGGGCTCCATCGGAAAATTTTTGGCAGAATCAGCACGAATAGCCGGCTCGCTTTCGCTTGCCGAGTATCCTGTGGACCACCCAATAGAGCTCGATGCCACAGGACTTCCTTTAGAAGTCCCAGCGCCCGAGGGACCGATGTCGGCCACATCACCTCCGGACTCTTCCGGACGGGCAAAAGAACCAGCTTCAGTCCCATAAGTAAATAGGGGATCATAATGTTCCCCTTGCTCTCCAGCTGCCTCAGCTCCTACAATCAAGAAGAATTGATAATAAGTCAATGGAACACACAAAAAGGCTCCATATTATATGGACAGGGTTAATCTTACCCAGGCCCGGAGCGAATTCACCGCTAGTCGACTCAGCAACCGACGGTTCAGCTGCTAATGGGGCAGCAGGAGGAATCGTTGTAGAGGGATGACCCTCTACGACAATCGTAGGAGCTTGGCAGCGGGGCTTCTTCGCTAACGATTTCCTACGAGAGCTACCTGCCCGCTTTCTTTTGAAGTGGACTTCAGAATCCTCTTCCTCCACTTCTTCTATACAACGAGAGGGAGTCGTCCCCATCACACCAGAGCCAGTTGCAGGAGTCTCAACCCCTGCTCCCACCTCGAAGCGAGGACTCTCGGCATCTGAGGCCTCGCTGTCTTCCACAGCAACAAACTCCTCTATACCTGGGTGTGAACCCTTTTGCCTTCCCTTTTCTCAGAAGCCTTCTACCTCAGCCGCTGAGAAATTAACTTCACACCAGAACTGTTCACCTTGAATTCGAGAGGTATGGAGTTGGAAGTGGCATACCACTGACAGAAGCACAGGGTCATCAGGAGATTGGGAGCCCTCAACGGCGTACGCAGCCGCGCCCCAGTACCGCCTGCAGTAAAGAATCGCCAGGCACGAGCCCCATCAATAAGGCTCCCCATTAAAGCCAGATTGAGATTCGGGTTGCCCACGTACAGTTGGTCATATCCAAACTGTCGAGCAAACCGACTTGGGACGTAAGGCTCCAAGTAGCAGCTATCCCCGCTCTGGTACAATAGATGTGAAGGCCGGATACTGACCAGCCACTCAAAAATTCCCCGGCTCAGGGACGAATGCCCTCCCCGTTCTTTGAACTCTTCCCCATAGCCTGCACCCCGAATACGGGAAAAATAGCAGAAGAGACTATAGACGTCATAGCGACGTACTAATTTACGGGCCTCAGCCACGTAAGTCTTCTGCCATGAGCACCTTTCGAATCGGCGGAGGAGCGCCATTCGAACATCTTGCGGGGGATCCTCTCCAGCTTCGATTAGAGAAGGACAATGCAAGGTGAACCACGCCATCAAGTAAGTATACGGCAGACCTATTCTGGGGTTAGGTCCGTCGCGGGGCGAAATGGCCCCTTTCCACGCTTCGTCATTGGTGGCCTGCAAAAAGCCTCCGTTAATGCATGAAGGCCTCTCTGGATACAGCACACCATGACCGAAAGAAGTCCCAGAGGACGACCGTGAACCAAACGAACAGCAGACAGCAAGACATTCGAATGAACGATGTCACCCGAAGAAGATGGCACCACGCATCTCTTCAGCCAGACTGTTAGAAACCAGCCAGAAGTGCCTTCCGGGACATCGGCCTGCGCGCCTGATGATGGAAGCTTCGAAGAACATCACCCTGCCCTAAGGGACCATCGTCTTCCTTCACAACTAGATCCCCATGGGAGTGCTTTTGCATCCGGTCAAAGATGTCTTCATCAGCAACTCCGCAACGTGCTGCCTCAGGAGCATTCTCCATATCCGGGACAAATAGTCTCCCCAGCTTTTCAAGCTACAGGAGGTTCCCTTATTGCCCCCATGCATACTGGAGCAGATGTACAAGTGGCACATCAACTCCCGGTAGGTCTCGAACAAGGCAGGCTCCTGCTTCTCCAGAAGAGCCAACTCTGCCTCGCATGGAAAGTATTCTTCATAGGGAAGAGACCCAAAAGGCAGAGCAGAGACTTCCCACATCTCATGCAAGGCCATACCCAACTCACCGATAGGGGTGAAGAAAGTCCCCGAAGCTGGGCAATACAATTCAAAAATGGCGTAAAAGCACGCCACGTTCATCTCAATACCGTGGCAGGTCGCCCTGACGGCCTCGTAGAGATTCAGCCTCTCCAAATCCTCCTCGAAATGAGCAAGGATGTAGGTAGTCAAATCCACCCACCATGCCTTCGGAGGTGAATCCAGCCTGGAGCCCTGAAATCAGTGGCCGGGTAGTTCCCATTAACCATGAAGAATTTGTTGCCAAAGGTCAACGCTACTGCAGGATTTTCTCCCACTAGGATGTCCCGCGACACATTCCCAGGATGCAGGCCCATTATGCAATGAGGAGGCCCCGCTCTTGCATAACCAGGAGATTGAAGCATCAATTTTCCTATGTGAACAGAGTCAGTACTCCGACTCACTTCCCACGACATCTTCCGAGCTTGCGTCACGCACTGGAAGGAAGACAAAGAAAAATGGCGCTTGTTGGACGGAAGGTAGAACCTCTCGCCATCCTACTGGAAAATCCACTGCCCTTCCCCTGCATGTAATTGGTGGTCAGGGTCTGGTGCAGCATCCCCAAACATTAAATCGGGCTTCCTATAAACTCGACGGTCGACATCTTCAAGGGGAGCTGTGGTCAGGATACTCCTCGTGGTATATTGATCACCACCATGAATAAGCGTATCTCTGACGAGAGAACTCCGCTCACTGAATAGAGAAGCTTGCCCTTGAAATTGCAAGCTGATATTGCCATCCGATCCCATGGTCGTCCCGAACAGGTTGTTTGAAGGACCAGGAGTATAGTGTACTGCAGGAACAAAGAGAAACTATGATTAGTTCATCAGACGAAAGAGGGCTAAAATCAGAACGTAAAATTTGACAAGGCATAGCCTCGCCCTCTGAGCAAGGATTGGCCTAAACGATAGCTTCGTCCCGAGTCTTAGCTTCGCAGCTGCAGTGTAACTCCGCATCCCACACGAGGACAGGATGCAGGAAAACATCCAAGTGTTAGCTTCGCTTTGGAAGCTTAGCTTCGAACAACAGGATGTGATAAACCTCGAAGGATAACTTCGTCAGAAGGGCATTACGGTCCTTTTCTGTCAAATATCAAAGGACAGCTTCGCATCCTGTCATTCAACAGGATGTGAACCGCCTAAAGGTTAACTTCGCTTGGAAGCTTAAAGAAGAACTCTTCAGTTCTTGGATTCCCGATCAAGAAATCAAAGTAAAATCAGGGAATTGGACTCCCTAAAATCACGAGACCATGATTGTTCTCATGTTGGATTTATCCAATGACAGCTAGAAATTGGCCTTAAAGGAGAGACGACAGTCTCTAATCAAAAGGGAAAGTTCCCTACCGGCGATTGGTTGTTCGATGACCGGAGGAGGAGAAGGACGCTCCGCTGCAGAGGTTGCGATCTCTTTTCCCGCTCGTCTCTTGGGCGCTATTGAAGAACTATGGAAGTTCTTGAATTCTTGAAGAAGAAAGAGGAAGAAGAAGAGTCAAAGGTCTCTAAAAATTTCAAGTAAAGAGATCTGCTCTTTCTCAGCCCGATCGGGCTTTTATAAGCCAATCAACGCCTGAAACGATGCCTCGAAAACAGTACAGGCTGTCGTTTCAAATTAATTTGAAATGCCGCCTAAAGCGCCTTCCTGAGAAGCGCTGATTCAGCCACTAAGGCTTAACTTCGCCAACGAATCAAGGTGCGGACTTCGCACAAGTTCATCAAGAACTTCGCCAAAAAGGTGGCCTTAGCCCACTAAGGGCATAGTTCGCCGATATGCCAGCATCGTGCGAAGCTCATTCAAAAAGGACCGTCCTTAACTCCGCACAAAGTTTAGCCCCGCTATGGCCAAATTCTTAATGAAGGCAGGCAAAAATCAGATGAGCAGAAGATAAACTTCCATTGATTTAAGAGCAAAGGTACATTGATATTACATCAAGGTTGTGTTTCATACAACAGATTCAGTTGCTTAGCAAGATCATTTGCGCAAAAGGCATACAAGTGGTTTTATCTGCTTCCAGACCAGACCAACTGGACACGAAAGGCCTTCCTCCTGCACAAGGCCGTAACCAGTTGTGCCACGAGGATACGGCCATAATTCTCCACAAAAATGGCAGATTTTGCCACCAGGAAGCTGGATCACCTTTGATGAAATTGGCAATGAACTTATCACCGCCAACACGATAGATCACCTATAATGGGAATTGGCAGTAATGTCAGTGATCTCACAGGTGTGACATCCGCCTTCCCAAAGTGGATCATCTCGGATAAGCGGCTACCAGCCTCACCTCAGAATGAATCATCTCGGATAAGAGGCTGCCAATAGCCTCTGGGACCACATCGGTTGCCCCAAGTTGTTCCTCCTAATTAAAAGTAAAGCTTCAACTGGGGAAGCATAAGGCAACTTTTCGGTCTCTTTCATCAAGACACAAGATCGGCGAACATAGCTCACTGCAATGCAAATTGGAGCAAGTTTAGCAGTTAAACACAAAAGATATTGCAAAAGCGCTAAAGCTGAATTCTTTGGGGCGAAGCAATCCGATTTCAATTGGAGCAGAGGATAAGTCTCGCTTGCACAGTGATGATGGGCTAGCTCAGCAAACGCCAAGTCCTAGCCTCGCCTATATGGCTAAGCCAGACTGATCCTATGGGACACAGTCTTAGCCTCACCTATATGGCAAGACTGGCTCAACCTTGAAGATACCAGGTCCCAAGTTCTGCCTGTGCAGCGGACTTAACATGCAATAATCTTTCTCTGACCAAGTCAAGATGATAGCTTCGTTGGGAAGCTATGTCAAAATCCTTCTCTGCAGACCAGTCAATTGCAAGATGAAGAGTAAAGGAAACTAATCCCTGAAGCAGCTGCTAAAGCTGATTTAAGGGAGATGAATTCCCTAAAATCGGTGAAGTCGTTGAATGATCAAGACTTACCAGTCCTTGGCTGGATAATGACCAGAGTGGGCATTCCCACTAATTCAGAGATCTGAGTATCTCTCTCAACCAAGAGAAGAGGAGAAGGGCAGATCACTTCTCTTCAGAGGACCTCAAGTGTTCTATTTATAGGTCCCATGGCCTGAGCGCTGCCGCCTCAATCGTGGAAGCACGAGCACATTTAAGGCATTTATCGCGCCTTGACAAAAGGGACGGTTTCCCTTGGAACCATGCAAAGGAAGAAACGTCTCCCTCATAAAGGCACTTATGGCGCCCTTGAAGAAAGGGAATATTCTCCCTTGGAAACGTGCAAATCGGAAAATATCTCCCTCGATCAGCACAAAGAAAGGAGTAATCCTCCTCGTAACTGGCCCACGGCAGTTGGCCTCGGGAAAGCGACAGATGTTCCAGAGCGAACTTATCTAGCTGCGAAGCTACCCAGAAGCGAGTCTACATGATTCCTCGGCGAATCTACATCCCAAAGCAGGATCCAAAGCAAAGCTGAACTCAACCACCATGGCGACGTTCGTACTTCACATACCACGTATCAAAACAGTTCAAAGTATTTCGAAGTCTGAGCCATTGCAGACTTTCGAAAACTTTGAAGGGGGTCTTGTTGACACTTAAAAAGACAAGATTCTTACTGGCCTGAACAATGTCTAAACTTGTTGACATTTACAAAAGACAAGTGACAGACGAGCTGAAGACCAGTTTTCACCCATCTCCGAGGGACAAGGAAGCAACTTGGACTCCACTGATCCAGTAAGCAGACAGTGAACTCGGATTGTTTCTAAACAGACCTCAGCAGGTCTAAGGTGCTAGCACTTAGCATCATACGAGCCCAAAGGGATAGCCTCGCTTGAGAGGCTAATATCACTCGACTTTGCCTCGAAGCCATTCGAAGCCTCGCCAAGAAGCTAACTCGCAACTTCGCCACAGAGGACTTCCAGCTCCGCCAAAGGGTTTCTTTCGGACTTTGCCAGAAGCTGCCCTAGCTCCGCTACGAGCTCAATGCGGGCAGCTCCGCTATTGGTCTGCCATGGTCAACCTTTGACCAATCAAATCTCCGGATGAGATCGGATCTAATCAGATCAAATCGGAGATCAAATTTGGCAGTTGATTGCCACAATCTCTTGACTCTCCTAAAACGAGTAAGAAGATCAGGGGAAATCCTCCAATGATATGAAAAGGATCAAGAAGATTAACCAACCACCCAATTCTAGCTTCGCAGAAGCTGATCCTAGCCTCGCAGCAAGGCTACTTTCCAAATTTAAACAGATCTGATTCAATCTGTTTCCATATTTTCAAGGGACAATTATACCCTTGCTCTCCCTATAAATAGCCCATCAGGGGTACAAGGAGAGACAATGCGCAAGAGGCACGCACGCACATGCACAAGAGGACTCCACAAGTAGAGGCTTCTTCACGACGCACCGTGCGCTCTCGAATTCAGAGACCTTTTAGAGAATTGCTTTCTCTATCCAGGGTGTTGATATCCTAACATCGTCCTTCTTCTCAAGGAATCTCCAGAACCAGGCGAGAAGGAATTCCTAATTGAAGGCGATTTTGAGAAGCAGCAAGAGGGTTATACCAACCTTCTTGTTGGCCCAAGGTTACAATCACCCATGTTTAGTGTGTTTTGATGATTACAAAACATATTAGTTATTTGTACTAATATTGCTTATTGTTTAAGTGTGTTTCAGGGTTCTAACTCTACTAAAAGGTTTACACCCTAAAGAAAGTGTTTTGGACTCAAGACAACTCAAAGTGGGCTCAAGACTCAAGTGTTGAAGATCATATGGTGAAAAGCCCTTCTTGAAGAACTTGAAGTCTTTAGAACCAATGTAAGAATGAGAATGTTAAAGTTTGAGTGTTGGATATTGGCTCTAGGATACACACACACACAATTTGGTTTTGTTAAAATGTGTGTTTTGTATTTAAGTTTTCATTAGGTTTCATGCCTTAAAAATATATTTACATGACTCTATATTTTACAAAAATAAATACCATGTTTAGATCTTGTTTATATACCCCTACTAGCATATTACTTAAGTTTCCTTAAAGTCAAAAATTATTTTGCAAAATTTTCAAGTAAAAAAAAATACACTGTTTTCCTGTTTCAGGCTGACCGGCCGACCGGCCCGGTCGACCGGCCACTGTGCCTGGGTGTGCACGTCCTACGGTCGACCGGGCGGTCGACCGTCTGAGAGCAGGAGTGCTCTCGGGTTTTCTGGGTCGACCGTCCGGTCGACCGCTAGAGGAAGACTGAGAGCAGGTTTGTTCTCGGGTTTTCTGGGTCGACCGGCCGGTCGACCGCCAGAAGACCCGAGCCAACGGCTCTTTGACCAGCTGAGCTGGCGGTCGACCGCCCGGTCGACCGCCAAGCCTGCTGCTGCCCAACGGCTCTTTCCTCTTTTGTGCAATTCTGAAATCTGTTTTTTGATCTAATTTTTGGCAGACTTTTACAGGGTTTTTCAGTTCTTTTTCAGAGCAAATAAGCTCTAAATAAATTGTTTTAAACCTATTTTTCTCCCTATAAATAGAGGAGAAGACTCTCTTACTAAACACCAAGAAAAATCCTCAAGTTTTCAAAGTTTTCAAAAGAGAAAAGAAAAGTGTTTAAGCTCTCCATTTCAATTCTTTCTTGAGCTAGATTTCAGTTGTGTTCCCTTGCAAAATCATCTCTACAACTGAGTTATTCTCACTACACTTCATAGAGCCAAAAATCCCTTACTCATTCTATAGTGAAGTTGTAAAAAGAGTGAGAGTGTTGTAAAAGAGTTTGGTGATCTTGTTGTGATCACTCTTGTTCTTGTTCCTCTTCTTGTTCTTGTGGAGACACCTCTTCGGTAGAGGTTATTGTACTTGGTGGAGCTCGGTGCTCGAGTCTTCGGTAGACCGTTGTAATCGTCCTCGGTGGATAGTGGAAACCCTTCACGGAGGTGAAGGCGGGGAGTAGAGCGGTGGCTCGAACCTCGAAACAAACATCTTGTGTTTGTGATTGCCTTGTGTCCATTCTTACTTTAAATTTCTATTGCACTATATTGCTTTCTATTACTTGCTTGTGATCTTGTTTCTTTCTTTGTGCTATTATTTCAAGCTTGTGATACTTGTGATATATTGTGTGCATCTCACTATTCATCCATCATACTTTGCCTTGATCGATCATATCTCATACAACAAGGTTGCATTGCACACCTCTAACCCATTCAAGGGGAATTGGGAGGAAGGAGTTCAGAACCTCTCACGGGTATTCGGCTCTTAGTCTTGTTTTGAGAGATCGTTGCATCATTCATCATACTTAGTTTTAAAAAGATTATTAGATTAGCAATAACACCTATTCACCCCCCCTCTAGGTGTTTTTCAATTGGTATCAGAGCTTGGTTACTAGGCTCTTAGCTTAACAACCCTAGAAAGATCCTAATATTTCTAATCATTTCATTCATTCTCACTTAGTAAAAATGGCCGATGGAATTAAAACCCCTCCTAAGTTTGATGGACTTAACTTTCCCATATGGAAGGTTAAGATGACCGTTTTCTTGCAATCTCTAGGTAGTCGAGTTGCAAAGGCCGTGACCAAACCCTTTAGTGCACCCCCGGAGATGAATCCACTTGGTCCGAAATAGAGACCAAAGAATTTGATGCCAATGCTAGGGCTCACTATGCACTACTTCAAGCCCTTAATGATGATGACATAGCTAGAGTTATTCATTGCAAGTCCGCATATGAAATTTGGACACATTTGCTAGTTACACATGAAGGGACCTCACAAGTGAAGAGGGCTAAGATTGACCTTCTTCGGTCCTAATATGAGAATTTTTGCATGCAAGAAAATGAAACCATAGATGATATGGTTACAAGATTTACAAAGATCACTAATGGACTTTCTTCTCTAGGTGATGCTATCGACAACGATCAAAGAGTAAGAAAGATCATCCGGGCTCTTCCTCCTTCATGGGAAGTAAAAGCAACAACCTTGAAGGAACTCAATGACAAGGAAGAGATGGAGCTAATTGGTCTCATTGGGAACCTCAAAACCCATGAGATGGAGAGGAAAGTGAGGGAGGACATGGCTCCTTCCAAGAAGAAGACTATAGCCTTCAAAAGTCAATCCACACACTCCGACGAAGACGATGAAGAAGAATGATGAAGAGCTCTCACTTCTTGTGAAGAACGTCCGGAGGATGTACAACAAGGCTAAATTTCAAGGAAGGAAGAGATGGCAAGGAGGCAAAGAAGAAAGAAAGATCATTTGCTTTAATTGTCAAAGACCGGGACACATAGTGGCGGAGTGTCCGGATAAAGTGAAGCCCTCCACCTCAAAGAAGCCTCACAAGAAGAAGGCAATGAAAGCTACATGGGATTCCGAGAGCGAATCCGAGGAGGAGATTGATACCGCCAACATGTGCTTCATGGCCAATGAAAGCACAAGCAAGGTAATCCCTTCCACTTCTCCTAATGATGAACTTTCCATGGATGAATTAGGAGAAGCTTTTGTAGAATTATCACATAACTATAATTTTCTTAAGAAAAGTATTTAAAAATGAAAAAGGAAAATGAATCTCTTAATCATCAAGTTTTTACTCTTTCTAAAGAAAAGGATGAATTACTTTCCACTCTTGTTTCCACTCAAAAAGATTTTGACAAGTATAAGATTTCTTGTAAAGGCAAGTCTCCACAAATTGATTCAAATGAGATTACCATGCTTAAAGAAAGAATAGACTCATTGGGAATTATTTTAAAAAATTGTGAGTTTGATAAGAAGAAGATAGAGGCCATGTTTCCTAAGAAACAAGCCCCTAAGAAAAATGTTCACCATGCTCATGCTCATGTTCATACCACACAACCGTTACATCGTGGCAAACCCGAAAGCATGCTCACACTTCACACACACATCATGCATTCATGTATGGAAGAGTGTTCTCATGTTCACATTGTGGGCGGAAAGGACACTTAGCCAATTTTTGCTATGATAGATTAAGTGCATCTTATCATAATGTTTGGGTTCGCAACACTAACTTTCAAGAACACAAGAAAATTTGGGTACCAAAGTCAACAATTTTGTTAAATGATATAGGTCCCTTCCAAGCCCAAAGACGTAGAGGATTGTGGTATCTTGATAGTGGTTGCTCAAGGCACATGACTTGGGACATTAACAACTTTGCAACCCTATCAAGATACCATGAAGGTGGCACCGTCACCTTCGGAGATGATGCCAAGGGTAAAATCATCGGTATTGGTAATGTAAAACTCGGCACATCCCCTTTAATTGAAAATGTAGTTTTAGTTGATGGACTCAAGCATAACCTCTTGAGTGTTAGTCAACTTTGTGATAAAGGTTTTGATGTTGTTTTTGATCATATAGCTTGTAAAGTAATTGATAGAATTTCTAATACTTGTGTGTTTTTCGGTTTTCGTGAAAGTAATGTTTATATGATAGATATGTCTAATATGTCTTGTAATATTACTTGTTTAAAAGCCCTCGATGACGACTCTTGGTTGTGGCATAGAAGATTAGGCCATATTTCATTTGACCACATATCTAGGTTAAACACAAAGGAAATGGTGAAAGGTATTCCTTGTTTGAGTTTTGAAAAGGATCGAGTTTGTGACGCATGTCAATTTGGGAAACAAACTAAGTCTTCTTTCAAGTCAATTAAGGATATCATGACATCACGTCTTTTGGAGTTAATCCATATGGATCTATTTGGCCCTACACAAACCAAAAGTCTAAGTGGGAATAGATTTGCATTTGTTTTGGTTGATGATTTTTCACGGTTTACTTGGGCTTTCTTTCTTGAACACAAAAATCAAGCATTTTCATATTTCCAAACTTTTAAGAAAAGAGTTGAAAAAGAAAAAGAGTCTTCAATTTTAAGAATAAGAAGTGATAGAGGAGGTGAGTTCATTAACCAACCCTTTACCACTTTTTGTGAAGAACATGGAATTAAGCATGAACTTTCTTGTCCTAGAACTCCACAACAAAATGGAGTAGTTGAACGAAAAAATCGAACTTTACAAGAGATGGCTAGGACAATGCTAAGTGAATATGGTCTACCACATTATTTGTGGGCCGAGGCCGTAAATACATCATGCTATATATCAAATCGTGTTTTCTTGTGTAAAAATACTTCAAAGACTTCTTTTGAAATGTACTTTTCTAGAAAACCAAATGTTTCATATTTCAAAGTTTTTGGATGCAAATGTTTTGTTTTAAATACAAAAGATAATTTAGGAAAATTTGATGCTAAAGCTTATGAGGCAATTTTTGTTGGGTATTCTAATACAAGTAAGGCTTATAGAATCTTCAATAAATCATCTTTGACTATTGAGGAATCTATACATGTTAAGTTTGAAGAATCTAACTTGTTTGTTAAGAATGTTGTAGAAATAGATGCTTTGGATGAAGGATTGGAGAAAGTGACCTTGGAGGATACTACTGCTATGGGAGACAAGCCAAAGGATGATGAAGAAAGTGAAGCTAAAGTAGAAGAGGCACAAGGAAATGAAAATCAATCAAATGAAGTGGAGCCTACTCAACAACTTCTAAAGGGTTGGAGATACAATCCTCATCATCCCAAGGACCTCGTCATAGGTGAAGTATCAAAAGGGGTAACCACTCGCTCTAAACTTCATGATTATTGTGGACATTATGCATTTATTTCTCATGTTGAACCCAAGAACGTCCTCGAAGCCGAGGCCGATTCATATTGGTTGCTAGCCATGCAAGAGGAGCTCAATCAATTTGAGCGCAACCAAGTTTGGCACCTTGTTCCTAGGCCCCACGATAGACCAACAATTGGTACTAAGTGGATCTTTAAGAACAAGTTGGATGAATCGGGTAACGTTGTTAGGAATAAAGCTAGGTTAGTTGCCCAAGGTTACACTCAAATCGAAGGAATCGATTTTGAAGAAACCTTTGCACCCGTAGCACGGCTTGAAGCCATACGGATGACACTAGCATTTGCCTCATATAAAGATTTTAAATTGTTTCAAATGGATGTTAAAAGTGCTTTTCTAAATGGTTTTATTGAAGAGGAGGTGTATGTTGAACAACCCCCCGGTTTGTTGATCCTACACATCCGGATTTTGTATTTAAATTAGATAAAGCTCTTTATAGTTTAAAACAAGCCCCTAGGGCTTGGTATGAAAGACTTTCTTCATTTTTGATTTCAAATGGTTTTAAGAAAGGTAAAATTGACACAACTTTGTTTACAAAACATGTAGAAAAAGATATTCTTATTGTGCAAATTTATGTTGATGACATTATTTTTGGTTCTACTAATGAATCTCTTTGCCAAGCTTTTGAATCATGCATGAAGGATGAATTTGAAATGTCTATGATGGGGGAGCTCAACTATTTCCTTGGACTCCAAATCAAGCAAAGGACGGATGGGATCTTCATCAATCAAGCCAAGTACACAAAGGAACTCATCAAAAGGTTCGGGCTTGAAGGATCTAAAGTAAGCAAAACTCCCATGACAACAACTACCAAGCTTGATAAGGATGAACAAGGTAAAAGTGTAGACATTAAAGTTTATCGTAGCATGATAGGTAGCTTATTGTATTTGACGGCTAGTAGGCCGGATATCATGTTTTCCGTTTGTCTTTGTGCTCGTTTTCAATCATGTCCTAAGGAGTCTCATTTAGTAGCGGTAAAATGCATAATTAAATACCTTAAGGGCACTATTGAAATGGGTTTGTGGTATCCGAAAATCGGACTATTTGATATGAAGAGTTTTTCGGATGCCGACTATGCGGGTTGTAGGGTAGATAGGAAGAGCACAAGTGGAACATGTCAATTCCTAGGTAATTGTCTTGTATCTTGGTCTTCCAAAAAGAAAAATTCGGTAGCCCTTTCAACCGCCGAGGCGGAGTATGTTGCGGCCGGAGCTTGTTGTGCACAAGTTCTTTGGATGAAACATACTCTCCTTGACTATGATTTACACTTTGATCATGTTAAAATATTTTGTGATAATACTAGTACTATTCACATGACAAAGAATGCAAATCAACATAGTAAAACCAAACACATTGACATTAGGTATCACTTTCTTAGAGATCATTATGAGAAAGGTGATATTGATATAGATTATGTTTCTACCGATTTTCAACTTGCCGATATTTTTACTAAACCTCTAGATTATGCTAGATTTTCATTTATTTGTGGTGAGTTGAATGTTTGCATTATGGATTCTTAAAGAAAATTCCTTTATTTTATTTGTTTAACCCTTTTTGATGTATGACAAAAAGGGGGAGAAAAAGTATGAGGTTGTTTGATGCATTTGAGTTTTTGATAAAACTATGTGTTTTGTTGCATTTGAGTTTTTGACAAAATTATGTGTCTTTCAATGCCTTATGTATTTAGCTCTTCATTGACATTTTTGATACATAGCATTATTTGAGGGGGAGCTTTCCAAGCTCTTCTTCCATTTTTGTTTAAATAACCTATATGTTTTGTCATCATCAAAAGGGGGAGATTGTTGGCCCAAGGTTACAATCACCCATGTTTAGTGTGTTTTGATGATTACAAAACATATTAGTTATTTTTACTAATATTGCTTATTGTTTAAGTGTGTTTCAGGGTTCTAACTCTACTAAAAGGTTTACACCCTAAAAGAAAGTATTTTGGACTCAAGACAACTCAAAGTGGGCTCAAGACTCAAGTGTTGAAGATCATATGGTGAAAAGCCCTTCTTGAAGAACTTGAAGTCTTTAGAACCAATGTAAGAATTAGAATGTTAAAGTTTGAGTGTTAGATATTGGCTCTAGGAAACACACACACACAATTTGGTTTTGTTTTGTTAAAATGTGTGTTTTGTATTTAAGTTTTCATTAGGTTTCATGCCTTAAAAATATATTTACATGACTCTATATTTTACAAAAATAAATACCATGTTTAGATCTTGTTTATATACCCCTACTAGCATATTACTTAAGTTTCTTTAAAGTCAAAAATTATTTTGCAAAATTTTTCAAGTCAAAAAAAAAACACTGTTTTCCTGTTTCAGGCTGACCGGGCCGACCGGCCCGGTCGACCGGCCACTGTGCCTGGGTGTGCACGTCTGTGCACGTCCTACGGTCGACCGGGCGGTCGGCCGTCTGAGAGCAGGAGTGCTCTTAGATTTTCTGGGTCGACCGTCCGGTCGACCGCTAGAGGAAGACTGAGGGCAGGTTTGTTCTCGGGTTTTCTGGGTCGACCGGCCGGTCGACCGCCAGAAGACCCGAGCCAACGGCTCTTTGACCAGCTGAGCTGGCGGTCGACCGGCCCGGTCGACCGCCAAGCCTGCTGCTGCCCAACGGCTCTTTCCTCTTTTGTGCAATTCTGAAATCTGTTTTTTTATCTATTTTTTGGCAGACTTTTACAGGGTTTTTCAGTTCTTTTTCAGAGCAAATAAGCTCTAAATAAATTGTTTTAAACCTATTTTTCTCCCTATAAATAGAGGAGAAGACTCTCTTACTAAACACAAGAAAAATCCTCAAGTTTTCAAAGTTTTCAAAAGAGAAAAGAAAAGTGTTTAAGCTCTCCATTTCAATTCTTTCTTGAGCTAGATTTCAGTTGTGTTCCCTTGCAAAATCATCTCTACAACTGAGTTATTCTCACTACACTTCATAGAGCCAAAAATCCCTTACTCATTCTATAGTGAAGTTGTAAAAGAGTGAGAGTGTTGTAAAAGAGTTTGGTGATCTTGTTGTGATCACTCTTGTTCTTGTTCCTCTTCTTGTTCTTGTGGAGACACCTCTTCGGTAGAGGTTATTGTACTTGGTGGAGCTCGGTACTCGGGTCTTCGGTAGACCGTTGTAATCGTCCTCGGTGGATAGTGGAAACCCTTCACGGAGGTGAAGGCGGGGAGTAGAGCGGTGGCTCGAACCTCGAAACAAACATCTTGTGTTTGCGATTGCCTTGTGTCCATTCTTGCTTTAAATTTCTATTGCACTATATTGCTTTCTATTACTTGCTTGTGATCTTGTTTCTTTCTTTGTGCTATTATTTCAAGCTTGTGATACTTGTGATATATTGTGTGCATCTCACTATTCATCCATCATACTTTGCCTTGATCGATCATATCTCATACAACAAGGTTGCATTGCGCACCTCTAACCCATTCAAGGGGATTGGGAGGAAGGAGTTCAGAACCTCTCACGGGGTATTCGGCTCTTAGTCTTGTTTTGAGAGATCGTTGCATCATTCATCATACTTAGTTTTAAAAAGATTGTTAGATTAGCAATAACACCTATTCACCCCCCCTCTAGGTGTTTTTCACTTCTATTCTCTGATTTCCGAAACCAGGCGAGAAGGGAATCTCATCGCTCGCATCGTCAAAGGGACAAAGTGGTCGCGCGCTGACCAGACTCCTATCGGCACTCTTCTCCAGAATCTCTGAGGAGATCTACTTGTAATCTTTTTAAGAATACTTGTAATTTAGCTCCTCAAACTCTCTTTTTTGTAAGTTTTCCCCCTTTGCAAACATAATGGAAAACACCAATAATTCTTACTTAGCCAAAGCTTGCAAAGAATCCAAGCCAACATATCTGATCCTCATCTTCCATAGCCTGATAGAATCGTCTACCAAATGTTCTGACGCTGCCAAATTTTTTGTAACTGCACTACCCTTCAACTAGTACAAATTATTGCGTCGAATGCCCTTGAGAACTACCAATGTGCCACTTGACATCTTGAGAACGCTTTCTCTAAAAGTCCCTCTTTAGGCCTTGCGCCTACAAAGCTCCAACAGAGATAAAGTTCTTCATCAACTGAGGAATGTAGCTCATATTATTCAACTCTCTTATCATCTCATCAAATAACTTAATGTGAACTGTACCTATCTCTTTAATCTGACATATGTATCCATCTCCAAATGACACCAAGCCTCTATCTACAAAACTAGAAAACCATTCCCTCTTAGGACAAACATGATAGATAACACTCGTATATCCAAAATCCACTCAGATTCCTCTGAATTGAAATAATAAGAGTAATAGTGAGAGACAATACTGAAGAGTTAGAATCAGTACCATCATCCGTTTGTGTGAAGTTTGCCTCTGATTTATGTTCCTTCTCCTTCTTGAGCCTCATACAATCTATCTTCCAATGTCCTTCTTTCTTGTAGAAAGTACACTGGTTCTTTATCAATTTGCGATTACTAGTCTTGGACTTACTAACATCTCCTTTACCTTTTCGATGATTGGAATATTCTCTTGCAGTCAACGCCTCAGCTGTTGTCCTACTGAAAAGATTCCTTATCCTTCTTTCTCACCTTGTGATTCACAAGAGCAGTCGACATATCATTGTAGATAATTGAAGCCTTACCATTGATCAAGGTTAGGACAAAGATTTCATACTTTTCATCTGGAAGAGAACTCAAAAAAATCAACGTTTTATCCTCGTCCCCAATCACCTCATCCATGTTACCTAGATCTGTAAGAATGTTTATGTAGTTACTCATGTACTCACCAATGGAGATTCATTTCTTCAACTGGAATCAGTAAAGCCTCCACTTCAGATGCAAATGATTCCGAAACTCTTCATCACTACTTACTTTCAAGGATCTCCTAAATTGTTCTTACGAAAGTCTCATTCATCACATGCTACTTGATGTCTTGTGTCAAATAAGATCTAATGACGTCACACTCCATTCGGTTCATCTTGTTTCAATCTTTCTCTGAAGTCTCCCCTGGTTTTCTTGCAAAAGCAGCATGGCTTTCAAATTCTACATATTCTACGCATCCATCATCTCACATCTTCACATGCCAAAGTTGCTCTGATACCACTTGTTGCGCCCTCCGGAGGAGTCCCAACAACACTCCAATCACCAACATCAGTGTTCCAATACCGAGTCAATCACAAATCAATTAGCCCGAATACAAATACAAAGAGAGAAAGTGAGAACAAACGATTTAACGAGTTTTGACAACTTGCCTACGTCCTCGAGGTAGAACGGAGAAGATCTTATTCAACCAACAGACTTACAAGGATTACTAAGTGATCTGAATATCCAACTAGAGAAACTACGCAATCGATCGTAGAATTCCCTCAAACTAACTAACCCTAGAACTCTCAATACAATTGTCTAATAATCGATTTAACAACTGATACAATTTGAGGTGCAGAGACTCTCCTTATATAGCCAGAGGAGAGAGCCAATTGAAGAAAACCAAATCAGATATGAAATTCTTATCAAAAACATAAACCTAAAATCTTCCAGGAGTTGCCAAATTCACAGGTCGGTTGACTGCCCAGTTGAAATTATGGGAGAGAAGATAAAATCTTGTTGATAGAGTTTCTAAACTCATTAGAGAAGATAGCCAAGAGAGGAGAGAAGTAGATAGATGCAGTTCGCAGGGCGGTCGATGATTAGTAGCTAACTTTGCATAATTTATACCACATCTTCACATTTATTTCATATTAAATTCTGCTAATAATTCCTTACTTGCTTCATTCTAGGTCCATGGTGTGCAATGGAGAAGAAGACCCTAAATTACCATTTAATGGTGATTAAAAGCCTATTAAAGATAGCCATTGACCTAGAGAGGTGATTCTGTACAAACCAGGGGCTGAAAAGACAAAACCGGGCACCAGAACTGACAGGGGACAGAAAGGACCACGCGCGGCTCAAAGCGCCGCGCGCGCGGCGCCAGGATGGCCGCGAAAACGCGGCCTGGGCCGCGTTTCTGCAGCCATACGGTCGCGGCGCGCGCCGCTTCGGGCCAGGGTTTGTCCCCTGGCCCCCTGTTCCCTTGGCGCCTATAAACACCCCCTGGGGTTCCTGCATTACAGATATACAGATTTTAGGGTAGTTTTGATTTCCATGTTGTAGTTTAGTTTAGGTTAGGTTAGTTCTTCTTCTTCCCCATTTTATTTTCTATTTTGTTTTAGATCTTGTATTAGGGAGAGAGAGTGGTACATGCTTGAATGCAAGAGTGCTTGTAATAGAAAGTGACAATCTATGAAAGGTGCTCTCTTTACCTCTCTATGTTTTCTTCTCTCTAATCTCTTTTACATGTTTAGCTAAACTTTTCTCTCATGGCAACTAACTACTAACCACCAACTAGTTTAACTTCTTTTATGATAATCCACTTGAATCTAATAGCCTCGTTTTGGCCTTGCTCTTGCAAGAGCCATTGATGGCTCATGATGATGGATCTAACACTCTAACTTCCTAATCACTAACAAGCTAACATTACTTTACTCCATGCTTACTTTTCTATAGTATTGATGGTTTAAGTGTAGCTTGCACTTGTTTGATGAGTTGGGTTATGATGAGTTACATATGGGTCATGCTTTGAATAGCTCTTGAACCAAGGACTAGTGATGGCCGATGATACATGTGAGGCAACTATCACTAAGAGGTTAGCATATTGGTGGAGTCATTAGTAGTTAGTAGCCGTGAGATTTCTTTCTTTTTCACTTTGTTTTAGATATACAAAAACCACAAAAATCATTCTTTTCTATGTTTCCCACTTCTTTGTTTTTCACCGTACTTCTCTTTTCCATTCTTTGCTTTCTTTTCTTTTCATTATTTAAAACTTTGAAGAATCTTTAACACATACGTGAATCAACCGGTAAAGCTTCTATCGCCTCCTGTCCTTGTGGATTCGACTCGTTTTAGCCTCTATGCTATAACGGAAGTATCGAGGAAGCCAAAGCACACACACTTTAAATCTTAACTTCAAACATACGCTTTTTGTGCGCGGTTTTCCCCCGATCAAATTTTGGCGCCGTTGCCGGGGATGGGAACAGTTTGATTTCACAAGTTTGTTAACTTTTCTTCTTTGTTTTTTTTGTGTGCAGGTTAAATTTTAGCATTGCAGAAGTCCACACTTGCTCAAGTGTGGTCGGGTAATTTCTTGTACATTCATATACTCTGCTGCTAAATTTTTTTTTATTATTACATGTACACTGTAAATAATTTTAAGAATTAAAATACGAAAATTGGATGCTTTAAAAATGGTTTAGACATTTGCATTTAGGCACGTGTCAATTTTCATTCCAATATACTGTATTTTATTCTTGTGTTGTTGTGATATTGATAAGAGGTGTACATATGGCATTGCATATAGCATAGGACAAACACTTCAGTGATTTACTCGCTTTTTTGTGTTCATCTTATCTATATTGCACACTTGCACAAATTAAACTTAAGGGCAACACCCAATACAACATAAGGTGGGGAAGTTATTACCCTCCCTTAGCCCAAAAATCACCTCCCCACTCACACAACCCAAGCCTTAATAAAAATTGCTAGACGTTGGCCCCTAGGGACATCTCGGACTCATTTAGGAGATTGACCTAAGGGGGAAGTTGTTAGAAGTTGACTCTTGCTAAATCGGTGTCTAAGGTTGGGGATTGAGAGGCGAAATCTCGAAGAACAGTGGTTTGGCATAATTAGGCCCGTTGCTCCGGCACGGATACCTCCCATTGATCTTGCCCCTACCTGGCCGATTAACTTGTGGTCCGCTTTCGACAATATACCCCCCGTGGACAGTCTAACCAGTTAGGAGTCGTCTAGGTCTAAGTCAACCCTAACATAGGCTTGTTTTCTTTTTCTTTTTCTTTGTTTGTTTGTTTATTTGTTTGTTTTCTTTTTTGTATACTGTGATATGGATTTTAACAACAACAATTCTTTCACCATAATATGAATCCATATTTCACTCCGACCTCATTTGATTCGGATAACTCCAACTCGGCTATGTACAATATGAACCAATCATATATGCCGAGTTGGGATTATCCGACTCAATGTGACCCTTATCCTCAACCATATGACCATAATTTTCAAAATAATTTCAACTCTTCACAGAGTTCATGGGGATTCTCCTACCCCGAGTCCAATTTTCAACCATCTTGTCCTCAATTTTCACAATATTCGTTCCCCAATTTTGATTCATATACTCCTTTTCCTGAACCACCAATTGAAGAAAAATCATCATTGGAAAAGAGTATCGAAGAGTCCCTACAACAAATGCAAAATTTGCTCAATTCACAATCCTTTCCACATCAAACTCCACATACTCCTTTTCTAGAGCATCCCATTGAAAAAGAATCTGAACTAGAAAAGCGTTTGGAAGTCTTTTGTGAAAGAATGCAAAACATGTTGGACTCATCATCTCAATCAAATTTTCAAGAGTCCCACTCATCTTTTCCAGTCTCACCAATTCAAAATGAACAAACTTCAATACTGGACTTGAGTATGGAACCCTTGCGTGAGTCCGAGCAGCAATTGCAAAATCCGATGGACTCACAATTTCACCACAATTTCTAAAATCAACTTCCATACTCATATTTTCAAGAACCAATTACAAACAGTATGAAAGACATGATTCCGAATCCAAATTCTATCACACGGCCAATCAGTAGGTTAGATTCACTTTTGAGCGAATTAATCAATGAGAGCGAGGAAAGCCTTTCTTGTCAACCTTTGACCGATTCTTATACCCTAACTCTACTGATTGGACCCATGAATCATGTCATTTTGGAAATCCAGCTTCAATTTCAGATCATACATTTGAACTTAACCAATCTCCAAGTTATGAAAGTCACCTGGACCTTCTGGCAAGTTATCCCTTCCCTGAAATTAAAATCGAACCTGAATGTGATCCTGAACTTCCTGTTGGGAACTCCATTTCACTTTTTGATTCAATAATGACCTCGGTATCCTTACCAGATTTTTTCTCTTTTCCGGAGTCAACATTGAATCCTGTACCCATACACCGTGAAATAGAATCACCAATATCTTTTGATCACACTTCATTAATGGGGACAGTGTGTGAACGTCAATTCTTTGATTTGAACTCTATTTTTGAATCAATTTCGCCTCTCATTGTTGACTTCCGACTTAATCTGAGTCAACTTTCTGAATCAGTATCGGTTTTTGTTCCTATTTCATTTGAGTCCAAATCACTCATCTCTCAAAATCACACTTCATTGTTGGACAAGACTGTTGAAGAAAATGACTCAGTAATTATTTTTGAAAATTGAAAATTAGATGGGGATAATTTTTAAATAAGACCATTCTGTCCATCATTCTTTTGTTGGGTCATATTAGAGAGGTCCTTGGTGGGTTTCTGGATGATCCACGATATCTTGATTGGGTCGCAACGCTTGGCCCAATCCGACCACCACCAGAGCCACCCCCTTGAGGTAATCTTCCTTCCCTCTCCATTTGTTTCATGTATTTACACATTCACGATGCATTGAGGACCATGCATGAGATAAGTGTGGGGGAGGGTTTACTAACATAGGTTAGTTTTAAATTTTCTTTCTTTTACACTTCTTTTTTATAAAAAAAAAATTTCATTTTACAAAACTTTTTGAAACAAGAGAAATAGTTTTTGATTTATTTTTAAGAAAATTAAGATTATCTTAGGAATTATAAAGACCTAAAATTATGAAATTTTAAACCGAGTCAAAATAATAGATCTTGTCTAAATTATAGGATAAGAAAGTAAGATTGAAAAGATAATTTGATCTTGAATTTTTTGCCTTAGATTTATGCACTTCACACTTACACAATTTTTGGGATTCAAACAAAGACTGAAATGCCATAAAAATATATATATATACAAAAAAATTGATGATAAAAACTACTTATTGAAGTTGGGTAATTATACCTCAGGAAGCATGATTATTCATACATAAAACGGTGGACAAAAACAAAATAATCCTCTTTAGTTTTGTGGCCTTATTTACTCGAGTCCTTAAGTCTGAGGGATGTTTTCTCATCTGGTGCCCTAAGACCATCTGGTTTGGGAGTCACTGGCTAAAGGCTCACTATCCGGGTAAAATAAGAAAGCCTAAGAAAACTAAGGAAAGAAAAAAAAAAGAGAAAGGGGAAAATATATATATATAAAATAAAATGGCATGAAAGTTAGAGTCGATATCCCAAAAACCTTCACTAAGTGCATATTTTTCTAAGAATTTTATGAAAGATCAAAGAGTCAATTCAATTTTAAATTCTTACATTTGATTTATAACAAGATTTTTTGCATTTTGACTTAGTTTAAGAAAGACCAATTTCTGATTAACCTATGACCTTAGATCACTTATATTTTCGCAAAAAATATTTCAACACTTTTCTCTATTTCAAAATGTGTTTTCAAAATACTAACATTTGATTTCTTTCTTTATGGATTTTGTGGGTGTAATCCGCTGAAAACCCACAGGAGACAAAACTCCTCCTCTAGGGGAAACTTAGAGGTTTAACGGCTTGTTGCACATGCTCAGTGCAATCGCGTCACCTGCGAAAGTGGTGTAATAATTTCTTATTTTTGTTTTGCTCGGGACGAGTAAAAAGATAAGTGTGGGGGTGTGATTAGTATCTAACTTTGCATAATTTATACCACATCTTCACATTTATTTCATATTAAATTCTGCTAATAATCCCTTACTTGCTTCATTCTAGGTCCATGGTGTGCAATGGAGAAGAAGACCCTAAATCACCATTTAATGGTGATTAAAAGCCTATTAAAGTAGCCATTGACCTAGAGAGGTGATTCTGTACAAACCAGGGGCTGAAAAGACAAAACCGGGCACCAAAAACTGATAGGGGACAGAAAGGACCGCGCGCGACTCGAAGCGCCGCGCGCGCGGCGCCAGGATGGCCGCAGAAACGCGCCCTGGGTCGCGTTTCCGCGGCCATACGGTCGCGGCGCGCGCGCCGCTTCGGGCCAGGGTTTGTCCCCTGGCCCCCTGTTCCCTTGGCGCCTATAAATACCCCCCTGGGGTTCCTGCATTGCAGATATACAGATTTTAGGGTAGTTTTGATTTCCATGTTGTAGTTTAGTTTAGGTTAGGTTAGTTCTTCTTCTTCCCCATTGTATTTTCCATTTTGTTTTAGATCTTGTATTAGGGAGAGAGAGAGTGGTATATGCTTGAATGCAAGAGTGCTTGTAATAGAAAGTGACAATCTATGAAAGGTGCTCTCTTTACCTCTCTATGTTTTCTTCTCTCTAATCTCTTTTACATGTTTAGCTAAACTTTTCTCTCATGGCAACTAACTACTAACCACCAAGTAGTTTAACTTCTTTTATGATAATCCACATGAATCTAATAGCCTCGTTTTGGCCTTGCTCTTGCAAGAGCCATTGATGGCTCATGATGATAGATCAACACTCTAACTTCCTAACCACTAACAAGCTAACATTACTTTACTCCATGCTTACTTTTTTATAGTATTGATGGTTTAAGTGTAGCTTGCACTTGTTTGATGAGTTGGGTTGTGATGAGTTACATATGGGTCATGCTTTAAATAGCTCTTGAACCAAGGACTAGTGATGGCCGATGATACACGTGAGGCAACTATCACTAAGAGGTTAGCATGTTGGTGGAGTCATTAGTAGTTAGTAGCCGTGAGATTTCTTTCTTTTTCACTTTGTTTTAGATATACAAAAACCACAAAAATCATTCTTTTCTATGTTTCCCACTTCTTTGTTTTTCACCGTACTTCTCTTTTCCATTCTTTGCTTTCTTTTCTTTTTAATTCTTTAAAACTTTGAAGAATCTTTAACACACACGTGAATCAACAGGTAAAGCTTCTATCGCCTCCCGTCCTTGTGGATTCGACTCGTTTTAGCCTCTATGCTATAACGGAAGTATCGAGGAAGCCAAAGCACACACACTTTAAATCTTAACTTCAAAACATACGCTTTTTGTGCGCGGTTTTCCCCCAATCAGTCGATCGCAGCTTGTTATGGAACGTGCATAGAGCGTGCACAAAACAAAAACATGATGGGCGATCGATGGGACGATCGACCGCATATAGAGTACGGTCGACCGCATGGTTGACCGACTGGCACTCTTAGATTTAACGAAGATCGTTGAATTAGATGTCGAACAAAGATTGTTGAGTTGGATGTCGAACAAATCTTGCATATATAAGCATTTAGGCAACTCCACCTAAAAAGCTGGTCTTTTGGGATGATACCCCAAGTCCTTACAAGTGGTACCAGAGTCATGCCTCGAAATTAATCGTGTGTGTGGGTGATATTTAACCCCTCAAATGGGCGCAAAAAAAGGCACAGTAGGTCCCGATAAAGCTAGTTAGGCTCTCGAGGATTTGGCAGCAGTGCATAACGCTGCAATTTGTGTTTCATGTAAGACGTGTCTGCCCTGTGCGGTGAAGAGTTGTGATCTTGATGGAGAATATGGTCTTCGAAGTGTGAAGAAAGATGAGATTACAATGAGACTCTTTGTTCGAGGGGATGATCGTTGAGTTGGATGCCGAACAAATAGTTTCACATCGGCTAAACATGTGGATGGTATTTGGTACATAAGGATTTAGACAACTCCACCCAGAAGACCAGTCTTTTTATATAATGCCCCAAGTCCTTACAAATGCCTAATTAGGAGACCATAGTTGTGCTAGAACTACAAAATGCCAAAGTCCTCTCCTCTCCTCTCTCTCTCTCTCTCTCTCGAAATGGACATCTGTGGAAAGATTTATTTGCCCTCACTGGACAAACTGTAAACTTACGATTGGGGTTAAAGGGATTTCTATTTTAACCTTTTACTCATATGCTCGCCATTAGTTCTTAAAATATTTTTATAAGCAATTTTAAGGTAACATGGCAAGACAGTGTATTTTATTCTACTCGAGTGGCTTCCTCCCCATCCTTCCTCTTATTTGTCTATCAAACTGCATTACATAATATATGTGAGTTTGTGCATGCTTATATATGTGCATGTCCGTAGGTACGCATATAGATAGAGACCTCAGTTCCACCATGGATTTAGAGCTCTGAGCATATTGCCAGATTGCTCGCAGGAGACTTCAGCAAACACCACATCACACAAGAGACGGTCACAAAAGCAGCAAACCCCACACAACACCTGCGGGTTATTACAAACCGACATAGATATTTGGTGACAGATAGATCTAGAAAATGAATTTTAAAGAATTTAGCAGGAAATTGCAAGGTTAAATGGTGGGCTATTCCTAGAGAAAATTTTCTTCGTTCTTTTTTTCCCGTCTAATAGTTAAAAACAAGAGAAGAAGAAGGAACAGATGGGAAGAAGTAGATTTGATAAATTGGATGGTCTCTAAACTAAAACACTCTCAAGGAGCAGACAAAATAACAGATTAACATGTTTCATCAGGATTTGAGCTTTTCATGTGATGCTTTTGACCCTATAGATGATTTGTCTTTTCTAATGAAGATAACAGGAATTAACCATTCTGTTTCTTTTGGATTCTTGTCCACTTTTCACAAGCTTGTCAAGTCCTTTAAGTAGAAAAGTGAACTCTCACACCACAATAACTATATGAAATTGTTTGACTTTCACCTTACAGAATTAGAGCAAAGCCCTTTCTTTTTTGTGCTGCAATGTAGGAGTTCTAGCAAAACTTCTTTCTAGCTTTCTATTTGATAATCGAAATGAGAAGAAAGAAGAGTTAGAATCCATGCTTAATGTCAATATTATAAATTTAGTGTCTACAAAATTGCTCATGGACAAGTCATATTGGATTTACCCTACATGTGGCAGTTAAAGTCGTGGCAAGGCAAAGGAATTAGAGAGTGGGTTGAGTCCCACATCAAATGTCACTAAGGGTGCTTAAATGGTTGAATACTAGAACTCAAGACTCTAGTATGGATTTTCCCTTCTCGTCACATAGGTACCAAGTCTCCATAGGTCCATTCCTTTTGATGAGCCTGTTTCCTTCCAATTGGTCTACAACCTCTATTTGGTGTCAGAGCTCGTGATTTGAGTGTCCATTTGTCATGTAAGCTTATTCCTTGCTTCGAATCGGAGCTCGTGATGTGGACGAGCACCCATCATGCAGGTTTGTTTCGTGCTTCAAGCATTGGCAGGTGACAGTCAGGGCTTGAGGTGGATCATCCACGCCTGACAGTCATTGCACATATTGTCACACTATGCTACCTGGTTTGTCTATGAAGTTCTCTTGAGCCACTATCTCCACACGATTTGGCTGGGGTCTATCATATACGAGCCAAGGTGGAGTTTCATTGTTGGGTTTGTTGTCTAGGCATCCTTCCGGGTGGCTAAATGGTGGTACAACATGTTGGGATTTGTGCGAACAAATAGTCCCACATCGGCTAGACATTGGGATGGTCTTGGGTATAAAAGGATTTGGGTTACTCCAATTAGGAGGCTAGTCTTTTGGGATGGTGTCTCCAGTCCTTACACAACAATAGACGTAGAGAATGAGTTTAGTCCCACACTGATAGTGTATTATGGTTAGTGATTAAATTTTTAGATCCAAAATTTGGTCGGAGGTAAAATCGTGCACCGTATTTAGAAATAAGTATTTTAAGTGTGTGCTTTTGCTTTCTTGATACTTCCGTTGTAGCAAAGTGGTTATACGGGTCAATCCACGGGGACAAGAGGTCATAGAAACATTAACAGTGTATCATGTTAGTGTTAACGAGTTCTTCTAGGTTTCAGAAGAATCAAAAAAGAAAACAAAACAAAATTAGAAGTAGAAGATGTAAGAGGAGAATATGAAAACATCGATGAAAACATGAAAAAGTGGTTTTGAAAATGGTTTTAAAAACGAAGTAAAAAGAGGAAGAGATCTCATAGTTCCTAACTAAGTACTCCACTAATCAAGCTAACCTCAAGAGTGATAGTTGCCTCACAATGGATCCTTAACCATCACTAGACTTGTCTTCAAGAACATTTCAAAGTATGGATTATAAGATTGTTCTTCAAAGCTTGATTAATAAAGTGTACCATACAATTAACCCAACAAAACCGATTAGCAGCAAGCATGAAATAAAATAAGTTGTGCAAGTTAGCTTATTAGTAAGTTAGGAGTTAGAACTCATCATCATGAGTCATTAATGCCTCTTGCAAGAGTAAGCCTTGTATAAGTATATTAGATTCATGTGGATTATCAATCAAGAAATTAGATTATTAGTGGTTAGTAGTTAGTCACCATGAGAGAAAACTAGCTAAGCATCATGCAGAAGTTAGGGAAGAAACAAATAGATTGAAAGGAGAAAGCTTTCATAGATTTGTCACTTATATATTTTATCAACGCTCTCTTTCTCCTGTGAAGCACTCTCTGGCCTAATACATGATCTAAAAAGGAGAGATAAATAAAAAGAAAAGAAGAAATTCCTATACTACTCTAAAGGAGAAGAAGCCTTAATCCTGAATTCTTCTACCGTATCTGGCCTTCTGAAGCATTATTTATAGGCAAATATGGCTTGAGAAGCATGAGACGATGCCACGATTGAAGATCGTGGCCAATGGTCCTGATCTGGTTGCGCAAACGCGAATAAACTATGGTGCTTGAAGAAGCTGAGGGATGGGGTTGGAAACCTGACCAAGGCAGGTCCTAGGGGCCTATTTGGTTGTAAAAAAAATGGGGATGGAAACCTAACCAAGGCAGGTATCGCTTGGGATTTTCACAAAGTTTTGTTTGGTTGTGTCAAAAAAAAACGGAAAATGAGAAGGGAGGCCCGCAAATAGTGCAAAAATCAGAGCTGCACCTCTCTAATCGGTTTTCTTCTCACAAGCGACGAAACGACTTGAAAAGCCGTATGCTGGGCCCCATGCACACATCTTTCGTTGGGAAAGCTGGGCGTGTGGGTCTCACGCATCTACTCTCAGCTTTCCAAAGAACAACCAAATATGCCCTAAATGAAAGAAGAAGAGCATATAAGTGTTTCAGTTTCCAATTGTAAATCACCTAGAGGGAGGGTGAATAGGTGATAATGCTAATCTTGAAACTAAATGCAGAAGCTAAAAACTATTTTGCAACACACTTAATACAACCAACATGTATAGCCGAATTCCCCGTGAAGGGTTCTGAACTAACTCCTCTTGATTCCCCTAGATATGGGTTGAGGTGCTATATGAAGCTCTTGTGGTTAAGTATAAGTGAGGCACACACAAACAACCAAGCATATAAGAGATATAGCAATATGAAATAATGTAAGGCACAACACAAGCAATATATGATATGAATGAATGAATGATGCTTTGCACAATATAAAGAGAGAGTTAGAGAGACAATGGATCAAACGCAAACACAAAGATATGTTTCGAGGTTCGAGCCCCTAGCTCTACGTCCCCGCCTTCACCGAGAAGGATTTCCAATCCACTATCTCCCACCGAGGGAACCTCCACCGAGGAGGATTTGTTACAACAATAGGAGTACCGAACTCCTCTCTCAAATACCGCCTCACAACGAGGGGTAGGCCCGTAGCCAAACAAAAACCAACAATCACCTCTACCAAAGAGGGATACAAACCAAACTCCACCTCACAATAGAGGGAGCAAACACAAGCCTCAACCTCTACCAAAGAGGGAGCAAACCAATCACCCGATCAACCTCTACTAAAGAGGGATACAACAAAAGTAAGGGTGTTTACAACAAGTGGTTTCTTTCAACCACAAACAATCTCTCTTTCCTCTTTTCCACAAAACAAGATCCTAATAGAATAGGATAGAAGATAAAGCTCAAGTGTGAAAAAACTAGAGTTTGGAAAATAAAAACTCAAAGAAAAATACTTGGGAAAACTCTTGTAAAAGATAGAAATAAAGAACAATACAAATCTCCCAATTTTTCTATTTTCTTTGATTTTTCCAAAAACTCTAAAACAAATAAGATGAATCCTTTTTGGAACAAAAACACTTTTGAAAACTTATTTAAAACACTTGTATATCAGAGAAATTTTGGCTCTTGAAATCTTAGATAAAAATACCAAGCAATGGGGTATTTATAGCCCCAAAGGAAAACTAGCTGTTAGGCTGATGTGGCAGCCTGACAGGCTTGCGGTCGACTGCCCGTTCGGCCGCCAACGGTCAAAAATATGACCGTTGGAGCAATCCGGTCGACCGCCCGGCCGACCGCCCAGATACAGAGAGCTGGCTTCTCTGTTCCGGTCGACCGCTCGGTCGACCGCCCAGATACAGAGAGCAAGGCTCTCTGATCCGGTCGGCCGACCGGCAGACCGGCCCACTGTGCCAGCAGACGTGCACAGGTTTGTGCACGTCGGTCGACCGCCCGGTCGACCGGCGTGGCCTGTCAGCACAGTTCTGGGTCAAAAACTGGGTCAAAAAAATATGTTAAAAATATTTTTTAAAATTCTTTTATCTCTTCTAAAAATCCCCAAAAATAGTTTTATCATTTTGCATTGATATATAAACATGTGATAAATATTTCAACTCAAATATCAAGCATATGAAACCATTTTTGTGTCTTATCATTTTTAACAAAAACCAAAACTTGTATTTTATCAAACTTGGATTTTTCAATACATGAATAGGAAAGTCAAAATAAGTTTGTTTAAGAAGTTTAAGCATGCATGTATATAAAGAATACATCTACTATACATATAAACCATGTAAACTTGTTTTGATCAACTATTCATGAAAAAAAATATTGGTTAAACCAAAACCGAAAAATCAATATCCAAACATAAAACGTGTGTGTATTGTGCACTTGAGCATATCAACTATACTAAGCTCTACAAATGGATCTAAACACACTAAACTAAAACTAGGATACCTAAGTCTTCTTGATGATCTTCATCTTCAAGTTGACTCGATCCCAAACGTGATCCACCGAGTGCAAAGGTATGATCTTGATGCTCGGGCACCTGAATCACAATGTGAAGGCTTCAAAAACTCATCTTGTTGAAGCAATCACCAACTAATATCTTGCTAAATGATCTGAAACTAAAATCACAAGATTATTAGTAAACATAACTATATGAGTTAATCATCATCAAAACTAGAGAGGAAGGCCTCCGGGCCAACAATCTCCCCCTTTTTGATGATGACAAAACTTATGGAGTTATATATGCATGGATTAAAGTTAAGCTTCAAAGAAGCTCCCCCCTTAACTCATGCGTAAACAAATAAATATAATGAATATGCAATGAAGGCTCTTAAACATGAATGCATAGATATGCATAAACAATAAAAGGCTCTAGATACCAATGAAATGTTCAAAAACATGCTCTAGATACCAATTAAAATTAAACTAAATTAAACTTAATATATGCAAAACATAAACATGCATATATAAAACACAATCAAACTCAAAATCTTTCTCCCCCTTTTTGTCAATCATCAACAAAGGGGTAAAAACCAAAACAAAACAAAATCTTCTCCCCTTTTTAATACAAAGAAACAATCATCAATAAGGGGTAAAAACAAAACCAAATCAATAAATTTTTCTCCCCCTTTTTGTTCGAAACAAAGAATCAACAAAGGGTTAATAAAAAATGTTCTCCCCTTTTTTGTCTAAAACAAAAACAAAAACAAATAGGGGTGTCAATTGATTAGTCGCTAATGTTGCATATTAAATATCATATTTCCATACTTATTTTAGAATAAAAGCCTGCATTGTCCTAATTAAATGCTAATTTTATTTGCAGGCCCATTCTTCAAGGAGATGAAGAGAAATGAGCCCAAAGCCCACCAAATTTTGAATTAAATCAAAATTAATTCACACACACTGAATCAGGGCAAAATCAAGAGGTTGAAAACTGGTTGAGAAGAATCCTCTCAGAATCGATCAGTTAAAGCAAAGATCAAGCAAGTTTGATTCAGATTCTGACTGGATACATTTTAGTATTCGAATCATAACTTTTGCTACAGAATCTCAATTCTGATGATTCAAGATGATCCAGAAAGCAGACTGACAGAGCTACAACTCTTATGTTGATCATTATTTTTAATTCTGTCATTTGATAAGTGATATTCAGCAATCAACAGGCCAACAAACTACAGATCAGAACTGAATATCCACCTCAAATCAAGTTTGAACATAAGGGGAGTTCAAAAATTGCCAGATTTACTTATCTTCATACTCCTCTACCCTCTCCATTTTCTCCTATAAATACCTGCACTCAAAGGCAAAAGGGACGCCCATGCAGATTAGGATTTAGCCTAGTTTTCATTCTTTGTAGTTTAGGTTTTTCTTTTCTTCTATGTAAATTGTATGTAACTTAGGGTAGAAGAAGATTCATGTAAGTAAGAGAGAGAGGCTGAAGTTGAGAGTGACACCGACGATGTACCCTCCTCCTTTCTTCCATTGTCTCTGCAATTAATAAAGGTAAAAGTTCTTTTTATGTTTGTATTTTCTTTTGTTTCGTCTTCCTCTTCTACTTTACCTTGGTTGTTATTGTTGAGTGTACAAGTGAAATCCAAAGCAAGTATAACTAAGCTACGTGAGAGCCAGTGATAGTTCATGAAGACGTTCTCCTCTTCCAAGATCCGCATCACTTCGTTCTTGCTAGGCGTGACGATATAATGTGCACGGGGACTGAGCTCGAGCTTATGATCTATGCGTTGAACGCCTCCGAAGCAAAGGTAGAACATACAACGGTTTTCAGGTAAGTCATCACTCAACCTAGGTAAGTATTCCTTCCTTTTCTTTCCTTTCTTTTCTTTTCTTTCTTAGTTTAGATCACCAACCACCTCCTCCAACTCTTTCTTCTCCACTTCATTGTACATAGTCGCTTTTATTGTTTTCTGATTTTTCACCTTCTTCATCTTTCATTTTCTTCTAACATAACATAATTCTTCTTTCCATTTTCTTAACTTAAAAACAGAGAAGAACCTTCGCTTTTCTTCTTAACGATTTCAATAAAGAACTGTAAAGCTTCCATCGCAAACCCTCCTTGTGGATCACGACCCGCATAGCCACTTGCTATAGCGGAAGAATTGAGCACTTGCACAAGTTTATTATTAGATCTGAAATTTCGTATTTTTTGTGCAGGTTTTGCCTCAATCATCAATCAATTAGGATATCAATTGAAAATATGTCAATGTAGCATCTTGATACCAATTGAAAGTAAACATAGATCAATAAAATAAATGGTATATGCTATATACATTCATGAAGAGGAAGATGTGAAGCTTCCCTACATAGATACATTACATGAAAGAGGGATGACAAGCCCTAATTCACATAACGTACACTACGCAATGCATAAGAGGAGATGTGAAGCTTCCCCTACACACGTGTACCACATAAAGAAGAGATTGTCAAGCTCTTCAATACAAGATACACTCATCATGAATCTATATGTAGAAGAGATGTTAAGCTCTCCTTGCATATAGGCAATACAAATCAAAGCTTTTGACTATTTTCTTTGAACAAAATTTTGAGATACCAATTTTAAAACATTCAAATAAACATCCTGATATCAAAAGAGAGTATTTATTTTTAAGTATATGATATCAATTTAAAATTTTTTCTTTCTTGTTTGTTTTTCTTTCTTTTTGTTTGTATTCCATTGTGTGATATGGCTTATAATAATAATTTTTTCAACTATAATAATAATCCATATTACACATCAAACTCTTTTTCGGATATTACCAACCCGGCATATCATGACTTTAACCAACCTAGTGTGCCGGATTGGTCTTATCCGAATCAATATAACCCATGTCCCCCATCGTATGACTATAATTTCCATAACGATTTCAACTCTTCACAGAGTCAGTGGGGATTCACCTACCCCGAGTCAAATTTTCAACCAAATTATCCCCCTTCTCCACCTAGTCCACAATATTTCCAAGAGTCATACTCAGTTTCACCCGTCCAAAATACGAAACCATCAATTTTGGAAAGGAGTATGCGTGAGTCCAAACAACAATCACAAAATCTGATGGACTTACAATTTCATTACCACTTTCAAGACAACTCTTCATCTTTTCATCAAAACAATGAACCCATCAATTATGAAAAGATGCTTGAAGCCATGACTCCTGCTCAAAATGCTAGAAATCGTGACATAGATATGATGGTCGAATCTCTACGTTCTCACCGTTTGACCAGTTCTGATGTCACTAACCATCCTGTTAGAGTCGAAGAGTCATATAGTCTTGAAAATCAAGATTCCATTTCAGAACAACCACTTGAACTTGCCCAAACTCCAAATTTTAAAAAAGATAATTGACAGTTTAGCAAGTTTTCCTTTTCCTGAAATAGAACTTGAAAATGAATATGATCCTGAACCCCAACTTAGTGATTCAATTCTATTTCCTGATTCGATTATGACTCCGGTATCTTCACCTGACTTCAATCTTTTCCCGGAGTCAACATTGGATCCTGTACCAATTCATAAAGAAATTGAATCACCCATCTTTGAGGATCATGTTGAACTTGACCAACTTTACAATTTTGAAAATCCCATGGATAAATTGGCAAGTTCTCCATTTTTTGATATTGAACTCAATGAGATATGTGACCTAGATTCTCACATATGTGATCCAGTTCAACTTTCTGAATCAATATTGACTCCTATTTTATTACCAAACTTGAATAATATTCTAGAGTCAGTTTTGATTCCCCCACCTATCATTCCTGAACTGGAATCACCCATATTAGGTCACATTCCATTGTTGGAAAATACATGTGGACTAGAGTTTCAACTTCTTGACTTGGACCCGCTTCTTGAACCAATTTCGACTCATGAACCTTTACTTGATTTAAGTCACCTTCCCGAGTCGGTATTAGTTCCTGTCCTTCCTGAGTCCAAGTCAACCGTTCTATCATTTCATACTCCATTCTAGGACGAGGTGGTTGACAAATTTGACTCCGAAATTAGTTATGGAATATGGAAATTAGATGGGGTTAAATTTTTAATAAAAATTCTTCATGGATTTATCTTTTTAATAGGTTATATTAAAGATATTTCTGGTGGGTTCCTCCGAGACCCAAGAAAAGTTGATTGGGCCGCGTTTCGTGGACCAATCAGACCACCACCGGAACCACCACCTTAAGGTAACCTTTTCCTTCCCTTTCTTCTTTCTCATGCATCTATGCATTAATTCATACATTGAGGACAATGCATGAGATAGGTGTGGGGGAGGGTCTAACATAGCTTAGGTTTTCTTTTTTATTAAAAAACTTTTTGAAAATAGAAAAATAATTTTGACATACCTTTTGTAAGAAATTAAGTTAATTTTAAGGAATAGGAAAATCTAAATTCGGATTTCTTATACTTGGTCAAAATATGATTATTTATTTGATTTTTAGGGTTAGGAAGAAAATTTGTCAAAGTAATTTAGTCTTGATCTTTACCTTGATGAAATATGCACACTTCATACACTTACACACTTAGGGTTCAAAAACAAAGATTCTTATGCCTTATAAATAAAAAAAATGAACAAATCTAATTATTGATTAGGTAGGTGCTTTGGCCTAAGCAAGCCTTAGTATTTATGCGAAAGATGATTAGATAAGTTTAAGAAAAAAAATATATAAAAAAAATGAATAAGTCTAATTATTGATTAGCTAGGTGCTTTGGCCTAAGCAAGCCTTAATATTTATGTGAAAGATGATTAGATCCTCTGATTAAGCTGGGTATTTGTGCCTAATAAAGAATAAGTATTCACGCCTAAAAGGGATTCATATAATAAAATCCTTAGTTTTGTGGCCTTGTTTGCTCGAGTCCTTAAGTCCGTGGGGTGTTTTCTCACCCGGTGCCCTAAGACCGTCTGGTTTGGGAGTCATCGATTAGAGGCTCGTTATATGGGCAGATTAGAAAGCCTAAACTAAGAAATAATACCACCAAAAATATATATATATATAAATAAATGAGGCATAAGAGTTAGAGTTAATCAACCCTTAGTCAAAATTTTCACAGTCACAAGTGCATATGACTTAGGGTAAAGTAATAGACTAGATGAGAAGTACAATTTGACTCCTTACTTTAATTTGATAACAAATTTTTGAATAGAGACTAAGTTTAGGAATGAAAAATTAAGTTTTCCTATAACTTATAGATTGCTTAGATCTTACAATTATATGCCAAATATTTTTCTCTTTCAAAATGCTTTTCGAAAATACTAACTCTTTGTTTCCCTTTCTTTATGGATTTTGTGGGTGTAATCCGCTGAAAACCCTCACGAGACAAAACTCGTCCTCTAGGGGAAACCTAGAGGTTTAACGGCTTGTTGCACATGCTCAGTGCAATCGCGCGACCTGCGAAAGTGGTATAATAATCCTTAGTATAGTTTAGTTGTTTTGCTCGAGGACGAGCAAAAGATAGGTATGGGGTGTGATTAGTCACTAATGTTGCATATTAAATATCATATTTCCATACTTATTTTAGAATAAAAGCCTGCATTGTCCTAATTAAATGCTAATTTTATTTGCAGGCCCATTCTTCAAGGAGATGAAGAGAAATGAGCCCAAAGCCCACCAAAATTTTGAATTAAATCAAAATTAATTCACACATACTGAATCAGGGCAAAATCAAGAGGTTGAAAACTGGTTGAGAAGAATCCTCTCAGAATCGATCAGTTAAAGCAAAGATCAAGCAAGTTTGATTCAGATTCTGACTGGATACATTTTAGTATTCGAATCATAACTTTTGCTACAGAATCTCAATTCTGATGATTCAAGATGATCCAGAAAGCAGACTGACAGAGCTACAACTCTTATGTTGATCATTATTTTTAATTCTATCATTTGATAAGTGATATTCAGCAATCAACAGGCCAACAAACTACAGATCAGAACTAAATATCCACCTCAAATCAAGTTTGAACATAAGGGGAGTTCAAAAATTGCCAGATTTACTTATCTTCATACTCCTCTACCCTCTCCATTTTCTCCTATAAATACCTGCACTCAAAGGCAAAAGGGACGCCCATGCAGATTAGGATTTAGCCTAGTTTTCATTCTTTGTAGTTTAGGTTTTTCTTTTCTTCTATGTAAATTGTATGTAATTTAGGGTAGAAGAAGATTCATGTAAGTAAGAGAGAGAGGCTGAAGTTGAGAGTGACACCGACGATGTACCCTCCTCCTTTCTTCCATTGTCTCTGCAATTAATAAAGGTAAAAGTTCTTTTTATGTTTGTATTTTCTTTTGTTTCGTCTTCCTCTTCTACTTTACTTTGGTTGTTGTTGTTGAGTGTATAAGTGAAATCCAAAGCAAGTATAACTAAGCTACGTGAGAGCCAGTGATAGTTCATGAAGACGTTCTCCTCTTCCAAGATCCGCATCACTTCGTTCTTGCTAGGCGTGACGATATAATGTGCACGGGGACTGAGCTCGAGCTTATGATCTATGCGTTGAACGCCTCCGAAGCAAAGGTAGAACATACAACGGTTTTCAGGTAAGTCATCACTCAACCTAGGTAAGTATTCCTTCCTTTTCTTTCCTTTCTTTTCTTTTCTTTCTTAGTTTAGATCACCAACCACCTCCTCCAACTCTTTCTTCTCCACTTCATTGTACATAGTCGCTTTTTATTGTTTTCTAATTTTCCACCTTCTTCATCTTTCATTTTCTTCTAACATAACATAATTCTTCTTTCCATTTTCTTAACTTAAAAACAGAGAAGAACCTTCGCTTTTCTTCTTAACGATTTCAATAAAGAACTGTAAAGCTTCCATCGCAAACCCTCCTTGTGGATCACGACCCGCATAGCCACTTGCTATAGCGGAAGAATTGAGCACTTGCACAAGTTTATTATTAGATCTGAAATTTCGTATTTTTTGTGCAGGTTTTGCCTCAATCATCAATCAATTAGGATATCAATTGAAAATATGTCAATGTAGCATCTTGATACCAATTGAAAGTAAACATAGATCAATAAAATAAATGGTATATGCTATATACATTCATGAAGAGGAAGATGTGAAGCTTCCCTACATAGATACATTACATGAAAGAGGGATGACAAGCCCTAATTCACATAACGTACACTACGCAATGCATAAGAGGAGATGTGAAGCTTCCCCTACACACGTGTACCACATAAAGAAGAGATTGTCAAGTTCTTCAATACAAGATACACTCATCATGAATCTATATGTAGAAGAGATGTTAAGCTCTCCTTGCATATAGGCAATACAAATCAAAGCTTTTGACTATTTTCTTTGAACAAAATTTTGAGATACCAATTTTAAAACATTCAAATAAACATCTTGATATCAAAAGAGAGTATTTATTTTTAAGTATATGATATCAATTTAAAATTTTTATTTTCTATCATAAAGTAAGGGAGTGGAAATACAAATACCAATTGTAAACATGAAAATCGAATTTTCTCCCCTTTATGAAATACCAACAAAAATAATGCGTAAGCTTGAAATGAGATACCAATTGAAAAGCAATTGAAAACTAATCAATTGAAACAAAATTAAAGCTCAAGCTTAGCATAAACACAAATATATATATATATATATATATATATATATATATATATATATATATATATATATATATATATGTATGTATGAAAAATAGATACCAATTGAAATTGATATTCTTTGAAATGCAAGCATACATATACGAAAATATATGAGTATACAAAAAAAGTCAAAATTGATACCAATTGAAAGAATTTCAATGATACCAATTGAAACAACAATAATATCAAGTGTATATCTCATATTATCTACCACCCATTCATGTTCAAGTTTAAAATGATTTTCACTATAAAGCATACATGAGCATGATCTCCCATCCAACTGCCCTTAGATGGAAGGGGTTTTCAAAAATAGATTTGAAAAATAATGTATGTTTGAAAACATCTCTACCATAAGAAGAATACGAACTAGTTAAAATGAAAAGTTTTGTTAACTAGTACGAAATCCTTCAAGTAAGGAATAAAACAAAAATATTTTTCATGAAAAATGAAATCCACACGATATTCAACACTCAAGTCAATAAAGCACATATTGGATTCATGAAAACAAAACATGAGTAAACATGAAAAGTGAGTGTATAAGTACAATGTGAAGAACATGATCATGGAAGTATTCAATTTAGCTCAATATTCCTTAAAATATGAAAACATAAAAATCATTAAAACTATTTAATCTTCAAGGTATATGTATGTCCTATACAAATTAAAGTATACATATATATCCAAACACAACGAGTTCACAAAGATATATGTATGAAGGCACGTGGCTCAAAAGAATGTATATGTATAACAATAATTTGGATAAAATGGACATATACATGAAGTTAAATATAAACACATGAAAACATGAATACCTAAATTTTCATTAAAACAAATTTCATATTTCAAGGCATATGTATGTTTTGTCAAACATAAAGTATACACACATATCCCTAAACACAATTGAGTCCATATGTATAGATTTGCATGAAAGGCAAACGACTCAAGGGGTATACATGTATATCTTAAAGTTTGGCAAAATAAACATATACATGAAATGAAAACACATAAATCCAAAAATAGGAATACAAGTTTAAAATGCATGAATCATCAAAACTAGACTATATTAGCACATCTAATGGGAACAAATAAGCATTCAAGTACAAACATATATAGATTTATTTGTGGCCCACTATATACACAAATATATACCTAGTCTTAATGAAAACTAACATTTAAACATATATTCAAATCATGAAGCATAAAACGGGATATAAATCAACATGAAAAACATAAACATGATTATTATGAAAATTCACATGTTATTAAACCTATGATAAACATGATAGCTAAACAATAGTGAGAACACTAAAATAATGGTCCATATTAAACATGGGTGTCTCAAAGGGCTATACATGCATGTCAAGGGTCTAATAAACATGACATTAACATGATAATCACTAAACAATAAAACATACTATAAACAATGAAATGGAAGGCATGTAAACAATAATAAGGAGTTAGGAATCGTTACCAAAATCTAGAGGGCAACTTTCCTTGTCTCCAAAACATGGTGGTCTTCTCCACCAAACATCCCTTGAAAGTGATGCATCCAAAATGTTTTCTTTAAGTACGGAACGCATCCACTCCAGGTACCTCAACTCTCACGTCATGCGAGAGCCCACACCTACATCAAACACACGAGGGGTGGTCTTTGGTACCCACAACTTTTTGGGTCCATGGGGGTTAGTACCTTCTCTAACCCAAACAAATTTATTTGCTAAATTTACATCATGTATTCTATCAAAATAAAATTTAGCAAGGTGGCCCTTACGTCCACAATGTGTATAAGTGTACACATGAGCGTACAAGTGATGATGGTGTCCGTGAGGAGCATGTGTATGCCGTGGAGGGTGTGCATGAAAAGATGGAACTTGTTTCTTTCGAAACAAAGATTCCAAACGTGTATGACCCACTATACATTGGCTCAAAGTGGAGCCCAAACAATCTACACTTTTCTTCAAAATATTTATATCATTTTTAACACTTGAAGATAAAGTGGAGCATGCAAGGGGTGATCTAGGTGAAACAACCCTAGCATGGCAAACATGAGAAACAATCTTATTTTCAAAAACTCATTTTTTCTTTAAACAATTTTCTAAATCATTTGAAATAGAAATTATTTTATTTTTCAAAGTAACATTCTCTTTTAAAACAAAATCAATTTTTGAAGGCAAGTTTTCATTTTCTTTAATACATCATTGCTATCAATTTTAGACTTTAAAATTTTATTTTCCTTTAGAGCAAGGTCTAGTTGAGATCTCAATGAATCCCTTTCATTATAGACCTCAACCTTCTCTTGCAAAACCTTGTTAAGTTTAGAATGCAAACTTTTATTTTCTTTTTCAATTCCTAGACTTTTCTTTTTCAAAATCTTATATTTTTCAATTAATTTTTCACAAACTATAGATAGTTCTTCATTCAAAGCATGGGCATCAACAAATTCATCACATGAAGAACTAGAATCAAAACTATCTAGTTGAGTTTTCGATTGTACCTCAAGGGAGTCATTCTCTTGGATCATGAAGCATTGTGACTCGGATTCTCCACTAGACTCCTCTTCTTGTTGGATTGGCATTTGAAGCTCGGAGGTGGTGGTTGTTGTCAACTTGTTCCACACTGCAAAGGCGGAATCAAGATTAGAAACATGTATAAGATAATCTTTAGGTAGCATGCTTCTAATGGCCTCAAGGGCTAGTGCATTGGCCCCTATATGCTTGCTATCACTAAGGTAGGATTCCTTGGTAATGGCAAGGTGAACCTCATATCCTAGGGTTAGTAAATAAATGGACATCCTAGTTTTCCAAACAATAATGTTGGAAGGGTCAAACATAGGTGGGGTCATGAAGTCCATGGGTCCAAGCTATATGTGTGCAAACAAGCAAATGCAAATGACAGACTAGCAAACAAGGATCTCACTCCTAGGATGTTAAGCCTAAGTATCAGGAGCGTAGGCTCTAATACCAATTGTAAATCACCTAGAAGGAGGGTGAATAGGTGATAATGCTAATCTTGAAACTAAATGCGGAAGCTAAAAACTATTTTGCAATACACTTAATACAACCAACAAGTGTAGCTGAATTCCCCGTGAAGGGTTCTGGACTAACTCCTCTTGATTCCCCTAGATATGGGTTGAGGTGCTGTATGAAGCTCTTGTGGTTAAGTATAAGTAAGGCACACACAAACAACCAAGCATATAAGAGATACAACAATATGAAATAATGCAAGGCACAACACAAGTAATATATGATATGAATGAATGAATGATGCTTTGCACAATATAAAGAGAGAGAGTTAGAGAGACAATGGATCAAACGCAAACACAAAGATATGTTTCGAGGTTCGAGCCCCTAGCTCTACATCCCCGCCTTCACCGAGAAGGATTTCCAATCCACTATCTCCCACCGAAGGAACCTCCACCGAGGAGGATTTGTTACAACAATAGGAGTACCGAACTCCTCTCTCAAATACCGCCTCACAACCGAGGGGTAGGCCCGTAGCCAAACAACAACCAACAATCACCTCTACCGAAGAGGGATACAAACCAAACTCCACCTCACAATAGAGAGAGTAAACACAAGCCTCAACCTCTACCAAAGAGGGAGCAAACCAATCACCCGATCAACCTCTACCAAAGAGGGATACAACAAAAGTAAGAGTGTTTACAACAAGTGGTTTCTTTCAACCACAAACAATCTCTCTTTCCTCTTTTCCACAAAACAAGATCCTAATATAATAGGATAGAAGATAAAGCTCAAGTGTGGAAAAACTAGAGTTTGGAAAACAAAAACTCAAAGAAAAATACTTGGAAAAACTCTTGTAAAAGATAGAAATGAAGGACAATACAAATCTCCCAATTTTTCTATTTTCTTTGATTTTTCCAAAAACTCTAAAACAAATAAGATGAATCCTTTTTGGCACAAAAACACTTTTGAAAACTTATTTAAAACACTTGTATATCAGAGAAATTTTGGCTCTTGAAATCTTAGATAAAAACACCAAGCAATGGAGTATTTATAGCCCTAAAGGAAAAACTAGCCGTTAGGCTGATGTGGCAGCCTAACAGGCTTGCGGTCGACTGCCCGGTCGGCCGCCAACGGTCAAAAATATGACCGTTGGAGCAATCCGGTTGACCGCCCGGTCGAACGCCCAGATACAGAGAGCAGACTTCTCTGTTCCGGTCGACCGTTCGGTCGACCGCCCAGATACAGAGAGCAAGGCTCTCTGATCCGGTCGGCCGACCGGCCGACCGGCCCACTGTGCCAGCAGACGTGCACAGGTCTGTGCACGTCGGTCGACCTCCCGGTCGACCGGCATGGCCTGTCAGCACAGTTCTGGGTCAAAGACTGGGTCAGAAAAACATGTTAAAAATATTTTTAAAAATTCTTTTATCTCTTCTAAAATTCCCAAAAATAGTTTTATCATTTTGCATTGATATATAAACATGTGATAAATATTTCAACTCAAATATCAAGCATATGAAACCATTTTTGTGTCTTATCATTTTTAACAAAAACCAAAACTTGTATTTTATCAAACTTGGATTTTTCAATACATGAATAGGAAAGTCAAAATAAGTTTGTTTAAGAAGTTTAAGCATGCATGTATAGAAAGAATACATCTACTATACATATAAACCATGTAAACTTATTTTGATCAACTATTCATGAAAACAAATATTGGTTAAACCAAAACCGAAAAACCAATATGCAAACATAAAACGTGTGTGTATTGTACACTTGAGCATATCAACTACACTAAGCTTTACAAATGGATCTAAACACACTAAACTAAAACTAGGATACCTAAGTCTTCTTGATGATCTTCATCTTCAAGTTGACTCGATCCCAAACGTGATCCACCGAGTGCAAAGGTATGATCTTGATGCTCGGGCACCTGAATCACAATGTGAAGGCTTCAAAAACTCATCTTGTTGAAGCAATCACCAACTAATATCTTGCTAAATGATCTGAAACTAAAATTACAAGATTATTAGTAAACATAACTACATGAGTTAATCATCATCAAAACTAGAGAGGAAGGCCTCCGGGCCAACACCAATATCCAGTAATAGATGATCACCAGGATGTTGGACCTAGACCCAAAAGAGTGTTTTGCGAGTTGGTTTAGCAATTATGACCTGACTCGTAGTAAAATATGATGATTGACCTGTTTAACACACTTATGAAAGTTTAGACGAGACATGTATATACTTTGAAAATCTAGTTATACCTTTTTCTTTTCCCTCAAATGAAATTCATCCCCACCGTCTCTAAATTCTGCTCCTTTTATCTCTTTTTGTTTTGAATTTGTAGAGTAATTGCTACTCCTCCAACTTCAACACCTCTGAGCTCGTTACCTTCCACAATGACTCTATCCATAACAACAATGTTACATTCTGGGCAATCGATCAGACTATTACGTTTCCATTTGTATTTTAATTGTTGAGAACATTATAATATCCCTAATTAATAATACAGTGTTTTTATTTCTCTAAGTATTTATTTTGTCTTACTGATTATTTTATTATTATTTGTTAACTTCATTTATAGTTATTATTATTATTAAATATACAAATTATTCTTAAGATGGTAAATGACAATTTGACTTTATATATTATTACCATTATTTTCTATCAATATTTTTAGTGTCTTATTACTATTATTTTTATATTTACCATTATTATTATTAATTGTTATTTAATGGTTACTATTATTATTTCATTAAGGTTATTATTTTTTATTTTTAGTGTTATTATTATTATTTTCTTATTCTTATTATTATTCTTAATTATTATTATTACTATTATTGAAGCTATGTTTATTAATTATTAATGTTATTAGTACTGTGTTGGTATTATTATTTTTGACTATTATCATTACTATTATTTATTATTATTAATTGAAGTTGTTATTTTGATTGTTACTAATGTTGTTGTTATTATTTATTTCATTTACTCTATTTTCTATTTAATTCTCCTCTTATTGGCATGTGATTTATCCTGTTATTCATTGAGATCCAAACTCAAGCCCATACCCATTACACATTAGTCCATAATCCCATTACCCATTAGACCAAACCCATTACCTAAACCTATACCCACAACCCGAAACCCATTACCAAATCCTATCTATATAATACCTCTTCTTAATCCTAACCTAACCCTAATTAACCATAATTCATCTTCATCATAATCTTCTCTTTTTCCTCACCTAGCCATCGCCACCACGATCCCATCCGTGCCATGGCCGAGCTTCCACATGCAGGCCATTCCCGAGCAACCAGCGCACACAGCCCTATGGTCGGGCATCAAGGCATCCAAGCCATCCCCCAACCGGATCTCCTCCTCCTTGCAAGGCCAAACCACCCTTCACCTCTCCTTGGTTGTACCCATAGCACACCACAGACCGCCAAGCCTATCTCCCTTGCGAGATCAAGCAATATCCACAGCACAAGTTGTGGCAGTAGGCCGGTTTCACTCCCCCAGTCGGCAGCACAGCAGCACCCCGAGCCCGGATCCCTACCTCCACGACTGCCCCTTGGCCATGGCGCGCGGCAACACCATGGCAATACAGCCTTGTTGATTGCCTTCCCCAAGCCGTGAGCACCAGCCCTATGGCAGCGACATCTCCCCTTGATGGCCACGGCAGCCCGGAGTCTTTTGCGACCTCCTCTCCTTTACGACCTCCTCCGGTAGCTTGCGACTCCCCCGGTCTCCTCCGCGGGATCCGCTGAACTCCGACGATGTTGGCTGTGAGTCCCTTCTTCTCTATCTCCTTCTTAGTATATGAATTTGTGATTGGTGTGTTATATTTGTATGTTGGATATAATTATAAATATGCTTACATATGGGGGGGGTGTGTTAATATATTTGTGTGAGTGCATGTGTGGGATGGCATCTTCCGTCTCTTCGTGGGTCGTCGCTGATAACCATTTGCGAGCGCGAACGCACCCGCGCCCTTCACGGCGAGATCCTCTATCATCCACATTCTCCGCGGCCCCGCCGCCTCCACCAGAGCCTCCGTCGACACGCCACAAGTCACCCCAATAGTTTTAAATTCGTTCAGCGAGATCCAGACCCGTTGCAAGAGATCCAGACCCGATACAATGGCGATTCGAAGACCGATCCATGGGATGATTTGTAAATCAGTACCGGTTCGTGCAGTGAATACCAGACGGCGATTCGGTTCTGAAACCACGTCATTCATATGAGTGTTTATTCTTGTGTATTTCCTTATTTAATATTGACGGTATGTGTTTACATGTTACTCTTATCATTTCATGTGGCTTTCTTTTATATTTTACCAGTTTGATTACTTGTATCACTTCATGAGACACCAATGATTGTTCACTTTATTTACGTAGTTGATATGAGCTTGTATCAGTGTTATTTCAAGTGTTAGTAGTTTATCGTTATTGGTTTAGGCCTAGTAGCGATATACCTTAGACAGTGACTCGCTTCGATCCACTGGTTAGTCGGCCTAGTTCATATTTGAGGACAGATGACATATTTTATGTAGAGTGCTTCTCAGACTTGTTATTCTTTCATTTGATAATAACGTAGGTGATGATTCATTTGGGTATTGATGACGGACTTGTTATGATGTTACTTTACTTAGAGATTAGATTTCTTGATGCTTAGATCAGTATATAGACTTAGTTGGATTTGGGTTTATCTGGGATTTATGTTATTTATATTGGATATTGATCAGTATTTAAATGTGACTATTTTTATTGGATTGTGACCAGATGTGTGGGTATCTTACCTTTGACGTCGATATATGATATCATATTGGTTTTAGATTATTAGAAGCAAAGGTTCCTGAATGTATCAACTGATTATATCATTTGAGTATGGATGAGTTGTTGGTATTGACTTAGAAGTGAACTATTCTATATTACAGTTGTTTGAGGATGTTTCCTCTTTAGATATGACTTCGGTATGTGTTGACTTAGTTGGCCTCGTGGATATACCATGTGCTCCATGTTTGATTATTGATTACTTCAGTTGTTTAGTTAATAAAGAATGAGTTATTGTGATAGTGATCTAGTCGATATCGGTGATCCTATATTTCAGAGTTATCAGATAGCAGTTATCAGTTTATCAGTTATAGGTGAGACTAATTGTGGTGATCATATGATGTGTTCAGAGTTTATAGGAGTTGTCAGAGATCAGTATCAGTTATCTGTGGTTAGTGTTCAGTTGTGTTAGTGACTATATTTTCAGTATTCAGATGTCAGATATTAGTTGTCAGCTACTCAGTTGTCAGATATCAGTTGTCAGTTGTCAAATTATCAACTAGTATTGACATCAGCAGTTGTTGGAGATATCAGTTATTTTTACATATTAAATCACATTAATTGCTTATTAATAAAAGACACCATAACCCGGGGAACATGGGTAATTGCCTAATGATGTATGTCGTGTATTTTGGAAGGACTTATTATGGTACCATGTTGTGGGATCCAACCATGGGGAACCAAAGTAGTATTGGCTACCTAGTTATCAGTTGTCAGTTATCAGGGCTATGCCTTGATTATGGCGCCGCACTAGTTGTCTTCTTGTGTGGGGCTATGGTCTTCAGTTATTAAAGCCTTGCGGCTTGTCCTAATTCAGCGCCATGGGTGTTAGACCGTGGTACAAGGCATGCACAGTATCCTTCCAAAATACATGCACTACATTGGCAACCAGTCATATCAACGATAACTTTGCTTGATATGGGAAAAAATTGCTATATCATGGGACATAGCTAAGTATTTCATTAGTTAGGTTAATAATAACCAATCAGACTAGTGACATATGCTAGGTTACACATCTTGACATCAGTTATTTATTTACAGTTGTAATAGTTGTCTTTTATCTATATACATGTTGTTATTCAGTTATCCTCAGTTTTCTTTTTATCATGTTACTTAGTTATCTTCAGTTTGCAGTTTATCTTTTTATTATTCTGTGCACATTGTTTATATGCACGAGCACTTTTCTTTACACACACACTCACTAGGTCGCTTTCTGACGACCCTAGATTTGTACGTTCAGATATTGGACGCTTTCTTATATTGTTCAGGTGTTTGATGAGATCGTACGCTTCACGAGGAGCTAGAGTTTCTTCCTATTTGATTCTGGTATTCATATCTTGTTGGCCCAAGGTTACAATCAACCCATGTTTAGTGTATTTTGATGATTACAAAACATATTAGTTATTGGTACTAATATAAATTGTTGTTTAAGTGTGTTTCAGGTTCATATATTTAAGAGATGAATTCTTCCCTAAAGGAAGGTACATTGGACTCAAGACAAGTCAAAATGGGATCAAATTGCAATATTGAAGATCAAGAGAAGATAGCTCAAGTTGAAGTCTTGAAAACCATTGTAGTTTGTAAGTTTAGTGTTGTAAAGATAGAATATGTAAATTTTGGCTCTAGGATTTGCACACACACTTATGATATATGTTTCTATGTTTTTGAGAATGGTATTTCTAAGTTTATGCCTTAGTTCATACATACATGTACCCAAAGCCTTATATCTTCAAAACTTGTTTAAATACATGTATATAAACTATTTTCAGCATAACACTTAGCTTAAGATTTTTAAAGGAATTTTTACAAATTTTTCTAACTCAAAAATCTGCCCAGAAAACTGTTTTCCAGGCAGACCGGTCGACCGACCCTAAATATCAGTCGACCGGCTGCTGTGGCCAGACATGCACGAGGCTGTGCATGTCTGCCGGTCGACCGACCCTAAATATCGGTCGACTGATTTTTGTGGTCTGCTCTCTGTATCTTTCGGTCGACTGGGTCGGTCGACCGATAGAAGGAAACTGTGTTTCCTTCTGTGAGATCGGTCGACTGGCAGTCGACCGGAGCCTCAACGGCTCTTTTGCCAGCAGAGCACCGGTCGACCGGCAGTCGACCGGTAGGCCTGCAACACCTCCAACGGCTCTTTCCTCTTTGGGCTGTTCTGAAAATCTGTTTTATTTTCTGTTTTAACAGACTTTTTAGAGGGTTGTTGGGGTGCTTTTGCAGGTGATATTAGCTGGAAAAATCAGAGTTTTTAACCTATTCTCTCCCTATAAATAGTGGGAAATAGGCCTTAGTTATGTACCAAGAAAAATACAAGTTTTCATTGTTTTTCAAGAGAAAGAGAAAAATAGTTTAAAGCTTTCATTTCCATTCTTTTAAGTTGGATTTTCAGTTGTTGTTTGATTCTTAATATCACTCTACAACTGAAGCTTTTCTCACAAACACTTCATAGAGCCAAAAATTTCATATTCTTTCTATAGGTGAAGTTGTAAAAGTGTGAGAGTGTTTGTAAAAGAGAAAGAGTGTTGTGGTCTAGTTGAGATCACCAAATTGTAATCCTTTGTTCTTGTGGAGACAAGTTCCTAAGGGGAATTTCTTTGTAAGGTGAAGCTACGGGCTTGAGGTCTTTGGAGGCCTAACTTGTACGGGATCCTAAGGGGATAGTGGAAACCCTTCACGGAGGTGAAGGCGGGGACTAGAGCTACGGGCTCGAACCTCGAAACAAATCACTTTGTTTGCGATTGGCTTGGCGTTCTTCTTGCTTAATTTCTTGCTTTAAATTACTTCCAATCTATTGCTTGTGAACTAACTTTTATTTGTGTTATCCATACTTGTTTATTTTACTTGCTTTCAATATTCTAGCTATATTACTTGAGTGCATTTCATCATCGCATTTCATACTTGGAATTGTTCGATCACACCTCAATACAACACGGTTGCATTGCGCACCTCTAACCCATTTAAGGGGAATTGGGAGGAAGGAGTTCAGAACCTCGCAAGGGGTATTCGGCTCTTAGTCGTGTTTTGAGAGATCGTTGCATCACTCACTTAAGTAAAATTTAAAAAGAGCATTAGATTAGCAATTACACCTATTCACCCCCCCTCTAGGTGTATTTCAATTGGTATCAGAGCTTGGACTCTAGGATTTGGCTTAACAACCTTAGAGAGATCCTTATATTGCTAATCACTTCATTCATTTCCACATAGTAAACATGGCCGATGGAATTAAGACCCCACCTAAGTTTGATGGACTTAACTTTCCCATATGGAAGGTTAAGATGACCGTTTTCTTGCAATCTCTAGGTAGTCGAGTTACAAAGGCCGTAACTAAACAATTTAGTGTACCCCCCGGTGATGAATCCACTTGGTCCGAAATTGAGACCAAGGAGTTTGATGCCAATGCTAGGGCTCATTATGCACTCCTACAAGCCCTCAATGATGATGACATAGCTAGAGTCATCCATTGCAAATCCGCCTATGAGATTTGGACCCATTTGCTAGTAACACATGAGGGGACATCACAAGTGAAGAGGGCCAAGATAGACCTTCTTCGGTCCCAATATGAAAATTTTAGCATGCAAGAGAATGAAACCATAGATGATATGGTTACTAAGTTTACAAAGATTACTAATGGTCTTGCTTCTCTAGGTGAAGAAATCAACAATGATCAAAGGGTGAGAAAGATCATCCGGGCTCTTCCTCCATCATGGGAAGTGAAAGCTACAACATTGAAGGAACTCAATGACAAAGATGAGATTGAGCTCATTGGACTCATTGGGAACTTGAAGACCCATGAGATGGAGAGAAAGGCAAGGGAGGACATGGCACCTACCAAAAAGAAGACCATTGCCTTCAAAAGTCATGCTACCTACTCCGACGAAGATGACGAAGAAGAAGATGACGAGGAGCTCTCACTTCTAGTCAAAAATGTCCGGAGGATGTACAACAAGGCAAAGTACCAAGGAAGGAGGAGATGGCAAGGAGGCAAGGAAGAAAGAAGATCATTTGCTTTAATTGCCAAAAGCCGGGACACATAGTAGCGGAGTGTCCGGAACAAGTGAAGCCATCTTCATCCAAGAAGCCATACAAGAAGAAGGCTATGAAAGCAACATGGGATGACGAAAGTGAATCCGAGGAGGAGATCGACACCGCCAATATGTGCTTCATGGCAAATGAGAGCACAAATAAGGTAACCCCCTCAACTCCTTTTGATGAAGATTTATCCATGGATGAGCTAGGAGAAGCTTTTATGGAACTTTCTAGTAATTATGATTTCTTAAAGAAGAAATATTTAAAAATGAAAAAGGATAATGAATCTCTTAATATTCAAATTGTAAATCTTTCTAAAGAAAATAATGATTTACATTCTTCTTTAGTTTCCACTAAAAATGATTTTGAAAAATATAAGATTGCTTGTAAAGGAAAGACCCCATTTGTAGACTCTAATGAGATTGCCATGCTTAAGGAAAGATTAGACTCATTAGATGTTGTTTTGAAAAAGTGTAGTGAATTTGATAAGAAGAAGATGGAGAATATGTTTCCTAAGAAACAAGCTCCTAAGAGAAATATTCATCATGCTCATGCTCATGCTCATGTACATGCTACACAACCTATGCATCATGGTAAACCCCCAAAGCATGCTCACACTTCACATACACACCATGCATTCATGTATAGAAAAGTGTATTCATGTTCACATTGTGGACGGAAAGGACACTTAGCTAATTTTTGTTATGATAGACTAAGTGCATCACACCATAATGTTTGGGTTCGTAACACTAACTTTCAAGGACCCAAGAAAGTTTGGGTACCAAAGTCAACTATTGTTTTAAATGATGTAGGTACTTTCCAAAGCTCAAAGACGTAGAGGTTTATGGTATCTTGATAGCGGTTGCTCAAGGCACATGACTTGGGACATCAACAACTTTGCAACCCTATCAAGATATCATGAAGGTGGCACCGTCACCTTCGGAGATGACGCCAAGGGTAAAATCATCGGTATTGGTAATGTAAAACTTGGCACCTCTCCTTTAATTGAAAATGTGGTTTAGTTGATGGCCTCAAGCATAATCTCTTGAGTGTTAGTCAACTTTGTGATAAAGGTTTTGATGTTGTTTTTGATAATGTTTCTTGTAAAGTGATTGATAGAACTTCCAATGTTTGTGTATTTTCCGGTTTTCGTGAAAGCAATGTTTATATGATTGATATGTTAAATATGTCTTGTAATATAACATGTTTAAAAGCCCTCGATGACGACTCTTGGTTGTGGCATAGGAGATTAGGCCACGTTTCATTTGACCATATTTCTAGGCTTAACTCTAAGGAAATGGTGAAGGGTATTCCTTCATTGAACTTTGAAAAGGACCGAGTTTGTGACGCATGTCAATTTGGGAAACAAACTAAGTCCTCATTCAAATCAATTAAGGATATCATGTCATCACGTCCATTAGAGCTAATCCACATGGACTTATTTGGCCCAACTCAACCAAAAGTTTAAGTGGGAGTAGATTTGCTTATGTTTTAGTAGATGATTTTTCGCGTTTTACTTGGGTTTATTTTCTTGAACACAAAAGTCAAACCTTTTCACATTTTCAAGCCTTTAAGAAAAGAGTTGAAAAGGAAAATGACTCCTCAATAATTAAAATAAGAAGTGATAGAGGAGGTGAGTTCATTAACCTTCCCTTTACCACCTTTTGTGAGGAACATGGAATAAAACATGAACTTTCTTGTCCTAGAACTCCACAACAAAATGGAGTAGTTGAGCGGAAAAATCGTACTTTACAAGAGATGGCTAGGACAATGTTAAATGAATATGGGCTACCACATTATTTGTGGGCCGAGGCCGTTCATACTTCATGTTACATTGCAAATCGTGTTTTCCTATGTAAAAATACTACTAAGACTTCTTATGAGATGTATTTTTCTAGAAAACCTAATGTTTCTTATTTCAAAGTGTTTGGTTGCAAATGTTTTGTTTTAAATACAAATATTAATTTGGGAAAATTTGATGCAAAAGCATATGAGGCTATTTTTGTAGGTTACTCAAATACTAGTAAGGCTTATAGAGTCTTCAATAGGTCAACTTTGACTATTGAGGAATCTATTCATGTTAAATTTGAGGAATCTAACAAGTTTGTTAAGAATTGTGTAGAAATTGATGCCTTAGATGAAGGTTTGGAGAAAGTGACCTTGGAGGATGCTTCTACCATGGGAGACAAGCCAAAGGATGGTGATGGAAGTGAAGCCAAAGTGGAAGAGGCTCAAGGAAATGAACATCGAGCAAATGAAAAGGAGCACTCTCAACCACTACCAAAGGATTGGAGATTCAACCCTCATCACCCCAAGGACCTCGTCATAGGTGAAGTATCAAAAGGGGTAACCACTCGCTCTAAGATTTAAGATTTATTGTGATAATACTAGTGCTATTCACATGACCAAAAATGCTAATCAACATAGTAAAACCAAACATATAGACATTAGATATCATTTTCTTAGAGATCACTTTGAAAAAGGTGACATAGATATTGATTTTGTTTCTACCGATTTTCAACTTGCGGATATTTTCACAAAACCTTTAGATTATGCAAGATTTTCTTTTATTTGTGGTGAATTAAATGTTTGTAAAATTGATACTTAAAGTATCTTAGTTTGTTTTGTTTTGGTTTTTAATATGTGTTAAATTTTTTTTGTTTTAACCCTTTTTGATGTATGACAAAAAGGGGGAGAAAAATGTATGAGTTTGGAGAAATACTAAGTTGTTTTTTAGTTGTTTTAATATTTGGTTCATGTTTGAGTTTCTTATTTATGGTGATGACTTTGTTTGATTTTTGTATGCTTACATAGTTTCTCATATTCATGTTAAATATATAGCATTGTTTAAGGGGGAGTTTTTCAAGCTTTTCCTCTTTTATTTGTTTAATAACTCATATGTTTTGTCATCATCAAAAGGGGGAGATTGTTGGCCCAAGGTTACAATCAACCCATGTTTAGTGTATTTTGATGATTACAAAACATATTAGTTATTGGTACTAATATAAATTGTTGTTTAAGTGTGTTTCAGGTTCATATATTTAAGAGATGAATTCTTCCCTAAAGGAAGGTACATTGGACTCAAGACAAGTCAAAATGGGATCAAATTGCAATATTGAAGATCAAGAGAAGATAGCTCAAGTTGAAGTCTTGAAAACCATTGTAGTTTGTAAGTTTAGTGTTGTAAAGATAGAATATGTAAATTTTGGCTCTAGGATTTGCACACACACTTATGATATATGTTTCTATGTTTTGAGAATGGTATTTCTAAGTTTATGCCTTAGTTCATACATACATGTACCCAAAGCCTTATATCTTCAAAACTTGTTTAAATACATGTATATAAACTATTTTCAGCATAACACTTAGCTTAAGATTTTTAAAGGAATTTTTACAAATTTTTCTAACTCAAAAATCTGCCCAGAAAACTGTTTTCCAGGCAGACCGGTCGACCGACCCTAAATATCAGTCGACCGGCTGCTGTGGCCAGACATGCACGAGGCTGTGCATGTCTGCCGGTCGACCGACCCTAAATATCGGTCGACTGATTTTTGTGGTCTGCTCTCTGTATCTTTCGGTCGACTGGGTCGGTCGACCGATAGAAGGAAACTGTGTTTCCTTCTGTGAGATCGGTCGACTGGCAGTCGACCGGAGCCTCAACGGCTCTTTTGCCAGCAGAGCACCGGTCGACCGGCAGTCGACCGGTAGGCCTGCAACACCTCCAACGGCTCTTTCCTCTTTGGGCTGTTCTGAAAATCTGTTTTATTTTCTGTTTTAACAGACTTTTTAGAGGGTTGTTGGGGTGCTTTTGCAGGTGATATTAGCTGGAAAAATCAGAGTTTTTAACCTATTCTCTCCCTATAAATAGTGGGAAATAGGCCTTAGTTATGTACCAAGAAAAATACAAGTTTTCATTGTTTTTCAAGAGAAAGAGAAAAATAGTTTAAAGCTTTCATTTCCATTCTTTTAAGTTGGATTTTCAGTTGTTGTTTGATTCTTAATATCACTCTACAATTGAAGCTTTTCTCACAAACACTTCATAGAGCCAAAAATTTCATATTCTTTCTATAGGTGAAGTTGTAAAAGTGTGAGAGTGTTTGTAAAAGAGAAAGAGTGTTGTGGTCTAGTTGAGATCACCAAATTGTAATCCTTTGTTCTTGTGGAGACAAGTTCCTAAGGGGAATTTCTTTGTAAGGTGAAGCTACGGGCTTGAGGTCTTTGGAGGCCTAACTTGTACGGGATCCTAAGGGGATAGTGGAAACCCTTCACGGAGGTGAAGGCGGGGACTAGAGCTACGGGCTCGAACCTCGAAACAAATCACTTTGTTTGCGATTGGCTTGGCGTTCTTCTTGCTTAATTTCTTGCTTTAAATTACTTCCAATCTATTGCTTGTGAACTAACTTTTATTTGTGTTATCCATACTTGTTTATTTTACTTGCTTTCAATATTTCTAGCTATATTACTTGAGTGCATTTCATCATCGCATTTCATACTTGGAATTGTTCGATCACACCTCAATACAACACGGTTGCATTGCGCACCTCTAACCCATTTAAGGGGAATTGGGAGGAAGGAGTTCAGAACCTCGCAAGGGGTATTCGGCTCTTAGTCGTGTTTGAGAGATCGTTGCATCACTCACTTAAGTAAAATTTAAAAAGAGCATTAGATTAGCAATTACACCTATTCACCCCCCCTCTAGGTGTATTTCATATCTTTCTTACCTTCTTGTTATTCCCTGATTCTCGATATATCAGATTCAATTGTTATTCCAGTTCTTTATTTATATGATATCATGCATGGATGCTTATATGTAATATTACAGTAATCATGATTCATTATAGTTTTGATTTATAACTTGTTTCGGGTTACTTAAGGCTTAGCGCGTATACGTGAGGTATTTTTCTTGCGTATATACGTCGTCAACTCTCGTCGCGTCTCTGCTTCAGCGTATTTTGAAAAGAAGGGCATGACAAATATGCCTGCTAAAATAGGGTTTAGTGAATACCTAATCAATGACCAGGTAACTCTGAATGTTTATTTCTTTATTTTAGTAGTTGTTGCAGCCAAATATTACTTGAGATCAGGTAACACTTATTAATGAAACACCAGTGATTTTTGTCTCATGGTTTTATCTCAAAAAAAAAATACTGCCTCCAGTTATTGTTTTTAGATTATTAGATAGGATTAGGACAACTTGTCCTAATAGATCTATGGCTAGGAGTCTAGGACTTGAAGTAGAACTCTGTAGGGGTAAATCCCTAGAAAAAATTTATCTACACCTCAAATTGTAACCTGGATCTAAGAGAGAGTAGAAGAAACAATCACAAAGACTCAGATTTTATGTGAAAACCCAATTTGAAAAAAATCACTGAAAAAAGAGAGTATTCACTATTTTCAAAAAATTAAGTGGATTCCACAGAAATCAACTCTGTTTTTCGAGCTAGATCTCTCCAGGAAAAAAAAAGCACCTCCCAAGATGTCCCCTCTTGATATCTTATATATCCGGGGATCTCTGTTGATGGTGCGAGTCATGCTGGATTCAATAACATCACAATCTACATGTTGCGATATTTTTTAATAGCCTGATTGTACTCTTAATTGCAAGAGTGATATCTGCTACTTTATTTAACTGCTCGTGTTCAAATATAGATCGTGGACCATGTTTGAAATATAGACCTGATAACGTAATGGGCTCCACAAATATAGGCGAAAGTTAATGGAGTCAGTTGCAGAATTGTCTTGCTCAAGTCGGGAGAACTGGCTTCAGGAGGATGAACACTCTCGGGAAAATTAATTTTCTTGAGAGAAGAGAATCGTCTCGGGAATGTTGTGGACGCTGCTCTTGCTCGGATGTTTTCTTTGCGAGTGCCTTCGAGAAATTCTGATGGCGAGTGACACATGTCTTGATTCTGTCGTGTGGTTAGATTTTGACCATTACAAACTCAAACTAGAATTCTTGAATAACTTGGGACTAGAACTAGGACTAGGGCTTGAATTGGTTGTTGAATACCTATGCACTTGACATCTTGATGAACACTGATAATGTCAAATTTGTTTTTGTGGGAGCTTAACTCTTGGTCACTTTGTCAAGATCTAGAGCTAGGATTTTAATTGGTTGCTAATTACATGAAACCAATAATAAACTCTAATTAATAATTCATTCTTTTAGAAAGTCTTTTATTCAGTTGTGGAAGCTTAATTTCCTTCTCTCTTAAGATACCTCATCCCTCCTGATAAGAGAAGCTCATGTATGCACCTTTTTCTCACAAAGAAAAAAAGAAAAGTTTGAAAAGCAGATCAAATACAGATAAAAAATAGATATATTCATATTCATATTTATTTTCAACATATATAATTGTCAGTACAAATATAATCGAGTCCAAAAACTTGTATACATGTTTGTTATAAGAGAGAAATGTAAATCAGCTGACACAGGAGGTAACTCTCTCCTATGTCGCACTCAAAAATCGTATTTTTCGAGTGAATTTTTAAGATCCGACCGCACATTATCATCTTCATATTCCAAGATATACATATATAAAAAATCAAGTGATTTGAAGTTCGTTTACTTATTGATCTAATCGTTCCATTTTGTTCTATTGTTAAAAAATCATTAATGTTTGAACCCAAAGAAAATGGAGTAAACAAACTTCAAATCACTTGATTTTTTATATGTATATATCTTAGAATATGAAGATGATAATGTGCGGTCGGATCTTGAAAATTCACTCGGGAAATTGATTTTTGAGTGCGACATAGGAGGAAGTTGCGTCCTGTGTCAGCTGATTTACATTTCTCTGTTGTTATAAATAGATATGAATATGAGTCGTGTAGCACAAAAACAAGTAAAACCTATATAATCACACCAAATGATTATCCTTTATTATGTAATAAACACATTTTGTTAGTCACAAAATAACATAATATGAAGAATATTATATCCAATTAACAAATTAGTTTGTACAACATCAATTTTATGCATGTATATAGAACAAATACAATATATTATTGTTTTTTGAGAGAACAATAATACTGATAAATTATTTCCATTACAACAACAATAAAAACGAAATTTTTGTTGTAAGATATATTCTTAATTGTTTTTTGATGAAATTATTAGATTATAGGATTCCAATCAAGTTTACACTTGCACGATCTAAAATAAATTAAAAATTGTCCTTATCCCATCTTGAAAAGTTCAACTTATTAGCAGTAAAATATTAAAAGAAATTTTTACTACAACCACTTACTTTACTTTATAGTTAGAAAAAAAACTCAGCTTCATAATTTTATTCACTACAGTATCATTCACGTCAGCATACATTGATTTTTCACAACCACTGCCTCTTTATATATTTTCATTTCTGCTTTTTCCGTTTCCCATTGCCTCCAACGTTGCTCTCTTAACCATCACCCTGACGCAGAGTAATTCGCGGGTTGACTTGCGAGATCAGGTCGCCATGCGGGTTGGAAGGGGGAGCCCCTCGGGAGTCTCAAGGTGCGGAGCTTCCGAGGTAAATTTTTTTTGGTCGACCTTTTTCAGTTCTCGTCTGCTCGTGCTCGCAATGAGCTTTGTTTGAGTTTGTGATCGATGTTGTATGTAGATCTGAAAACAATTAGAGGTCATTCGATGCTGGTGAATGGGGTCTGCTAATGATAACGGTGCTGATATGAGGATTGTGATTCATGATCGCAGTTCTATATGAGGATTGCAACTATGATCACAGTCCTTTATTAGAAGACTGTGACTATGGTGATAGTCACTTTATTAATTGAAAATTAGGATATTTTGTAAGGACTGCGATCATTGTCGCAATCCCAATATAGCTGAAAAATTGTGTTTTTGTAAGCACTGTGATCTTGCTCACAGTACTAATAAAGACTAAAAATAAGATATTTTTGTGAGATTGCGATAATGGTCGCAATCTTATAAAAACTCAGAAACATGTCCTAATAATGAGGACTGCGATCATGGTCATACCCCTCACAAAAAATACTTTATTTCTGAGAACTGTGACTATGATCGCAGTCTTTAGAAATAGGGTACGAACAGTCTGCATTTTTTAAGCTGTCCGCTTTTTTCGATGCGATCATTGCGAGAAATTTGCGTCTTTCACTTTTAAGGAGTGCTTTTGCGCTGAACACGTGAACGTGCCTGATTGATTTAAAAAAAGAGATGATTGAAGTGAATAAAATTATATAAGTGAGTTTTTTTTCTAATTACAGTTTGACTTAAGAAGTTGTAACGGAATCTCCAAATGATAAATGGAAAGAATTGTGCTGCTGTTTCACTGCTGGCAACCACAGGACACTTGTCAGACAACAGCATCTCAGCGGTCAGAGGCCAGAATTTTAAAACTTGCCACGTCTCAACCCAACGGTTCAAAAGCCTCAACCCACCCCTTCGCAAGTTTGTTAATTAAAAAAAAAAAAAAGTGAAACTAGGGTTTTTGTCCTCTTTTCTTCTTTCTAATTGATTTCTCCTTCCCGTTCGGCGAGGCTGAGCGATTCTGAATTTTTTCTCGCATCGGCGTTTTCAATATGCAGGTCATTTATCTATGCCCTTTTCCTTCTTTTTTTCTCGCTTTCAATTTGTAATTTTGCACAATGAAGAAATTCATTATCGTCGAGTAATTGTTGATGGCTAATTTGGTCAGTTCATTGTCGTTGCTACTCCTTTTTAACTTCTTTCATGTGATGATTTCTGAAATTTTCAGGGATTTAGAGGATTTATTGTTATTTTTTGAGAAGAAGAGAATTTATTGTTATTGTTTTGTTACGTTTTCTAAATAACTATCTTGTATGGATTTAATTAGAAATTGGTACATTAAATTTCAGTTTCTTTCTTTTTTTTGCTTGAATACATTCCATAGCCAATCTATAGACGAGCATTCTATGGCCAAATATGGTGGAATGAAATTGGCTTAAAAACTGACTATATTGTAAAGAAATTGAAGGTAACCGGGTTACTAAGCAATTTAATATTTATCATTTAACATTACGGCACTGAAGCGTGAAGATGAAAGGTTTGATAGAGCAATATGTGATGGAATCATTGGCTTCTGCTCTTTGTTTTCTTCTTAAGGCTGTAATAGGGGTTAAATTTACGGTGAATAACCTCGGTTACAAAGGTGGGATCCCAAATTTCTCCTTTTAGAATAAACTCGATTGTACTTTGTAAAAAGAAAAGAAAGAAAAGGGGAAAAAAAAAGAAAGAAAAACAATCTTTCTTCACGAAATAAGAAGATAGAATAGGCAGGATAACAATTTTCCCAGAGCTTGAGCTTATGTGTTGTTGGCCAACAATGTAAACTGAGCAATCTTAAACACTTAAGCACTCCGTCTCACATGAGCTTTCGAACCTCTTCAAGAGAACCTTATTGGAAAAACACGGCTCGCTTGCAAAGGCATGACAAATGTGGGTGTGTTACGCGTGTACACGTTTCTTAAATTTCCAACAGTGAGCTTTGAACCGAGGATGTTTCAAAACCTATTGAGATACATGCTAGATAATCGCTTTATTCAAAAGCTTTAAGCTGATAGGTTGCAGCCCAACAATGTATATCAGGCCATCCTAACACTTAACAGAACGTGTAAAGGATTTATTGAAAAGTGCCTTTGTTGTATCTTTCCCTGCTTATAACATAGTTTCATACAATCTGGCCAAAATCAAATGTAGTTCTGTAATTTAGTCTTTAATTTGAACTATTGAGATATCTTAGTACAAACACCAGGGTTTCACATGATAAAGGAGAAGAGAATAAAAAAAATGGCAATACATGCGCATTTATACTGAACTACTATGCTGGGAGTGTCGAAATGCATCTGATAAGTGTGAAAGAAGTGTCTAACCATAGAAATATATAAAAGTTAAGACACATTCAGAAATTCTCCTCACATAACAGAGAAGTGTCTCAAAGTGTCCTGTTAGAGAACTTGTCTGAAACATGTAATTATGATTTATGTACTACAAATGAACTCTTAGGGGATTGGAGGCTTGTGAAGTGCATTTAAGTTGTGAGAGCTATGAGGCTGCGGAGCACCTATGCAATGATAGTCAATAGCAGTGGAAGCATCTAGATGGGAAAGGATCAATGATCTCATTTAGGCCTTATAACATAAATTTGGCTTTTATTTGGAGCGATAGGTTTATCATCTTGTAAAGTGCTAACTGTAATTTTGATCATTATAGTTAGTGAACTATGAATATTGAGTTTAGATGTAGAGCTATGCTTCAACTTTTAAGCGTCACTTTACATTTACATTATAGTTTATAGAGAACTAGTCCAATCGTTATAGGCTTAAAATCCCTTACAAATCAAATTCTATTATTACTGGGTGATGCATGATATTCATAAACCAAAGTTTAGCTTTATTGATGTACACCCAACACACTTAAATATGCTGAATGGTTAATGATTGAGTTTAGCATAAGCCAACAAATGTAAGTTCATGGAACTTGAGCAAAATTCAAATGTGATATGATGTGTTACTAGTGGCAATATTAATTTTATTTTATAAAGAAGATAAAATATATAGTTGTGAACTCTAGCCAGACATATAGTTTGTTTTCTCATCCGATTCTACAAGAAATTTCTCTCTTGAGAACTGTATGCGATGGAAGACGAACTCTAGAAAATCTCAACATAGAGTTTCTCTCTCAAGATAGGAGTTTGAGAATCTCTCCCTTAGGCATCTTATCCGAAGCACACGGGCTACTAAAAAAACACTCAAATGGTAATTTTCATAATCAATCATTAACTAAATAATTCAACAGCAGTCTTAGCCTTATATAGGCTTACATCTAAGGAAATTTTCCACCATAACCAATGTGGCACTAAAAACAGAAAACAAAAAATAGACTAAAATAAATCAGCTACTAAACCAACTAAATAAACTAAGTAAATCCACTTGATGTCCCCATCATTTCCTCAGAGTTTGGGAAAACTCAACCCTGTTGAGTGTAGATCTCGACTCTCAATTGGGTCACGGTGGTGGTCAGGGAATGAGCATTGATGCATCATGCCTGAGCCACGGTGATGGAGGTGGAACTGGCTTTAGTAACAGATCTGCTATAAAGGATGGCAACTCGAGCAATGCACAGATAGCAGACAGAGGCGTATCCTCACGGTTGAGAATCGAATCAATTGTACTTCGCACCATGTGTAGCCTGATCAACTGTGCTCTTGTCTCTTATAGGAAGATCTGCAAAGGATCGTACAAGTCAGGCGATCTCAGGGTCACGAGAGCCCTTGCAGCTGGTGTAGATGGCACTAATTCCATAGCAAGCTCCGCTGGGAGATCTGCTGAATTCTATACAAGAGGCTATTCTATCTCTGACTCTAGTTCAGGCTCATCAACAATACTGGCTCTGGCTTTAGATCTGACTTAGCTGCAATATCTGGTTCTGGCTGGGGCTCTAACTCAGTAACAACGTCTGACCCTGGCTCCTCAAGGACGTCAGGCTCGATAAGAACTGAAGGTTCTGGATCTGTGTCCATCTTTACAGTCTGACTTGCTACAGTCTCTCTAGGGCCACCCGAAACTTAGTGCAGATATCAGTGATTGAGCTCTTGAACTCAGGCTCTTGCTCAACATTGAGCTACCTTAGATGCATAAAGAATGTTTGGAGTATACAGACTACGAAGATGATCTTGTAAGACAACCAACACTGATCGTTAATATGGCTCTTTTCACCAACAATAAGCCTGTCCAACTAGGTTTATTTGGGCATAATGATACTTCTGCTCATATGTCAGAATAAAATAACTGAAGAAAGCTTCAAAATTTCTTTCCCACTCCTCATACTTAATATGATTATCAGAACCCTAAAAATATGGGAGGGCCGCATACATATTCCGCTCTATTTCCTTTTCATCAGCATTAGTATTTATGTATCTACCATAAAAGTAAAAGCCCATGGAGAAAATTCAGTATATAAAGATCAGAAGTTACCTAAGAATCTCAAAGGCTCGAACTTGGCTCAAATCAGACTGAAAATGGGGTTTGAAACGCTGATCTTTTGTTGCGGGAACAGTAACAGCACCAAATACGGGTTTGTGGATGTCAGATTTACTATCCAACTGCTGTGAAATCTTTCCGATGGTTCTGGGACTCAGTCACACATCCAACGCTTCTGATGGAACTCGAATCAAACACCGAACGGGTGAGAAATGGGATCCGAATGCTTGTTGCTGCTGCTGTTGCTGACTGATCTAGCTCGCTGAGTCGACTCGGTCGAGTCGGTTGTGGCTCAGTCTAAGCTGACTCAGGTGACCTGACTCGATTGGAAACGAGTCAGATTGAAGTGAACCGGGTCGGTTGGCTTGTGGAACCGGTCCCAACTCATGCGGGTTGGATCTTGAAACAAACCCGGGATGAGACAGTCTTGAAACAAACCTGAACTCCAATACCCAATTCAATAAAATCCACCAATCTCTTCTTCTTCACCAAGCTCCGATGCCAAAATGATGAGGGACGAACTCTAGGAAATCTCGATTTATCTCTCAAGACAGCGTTTGGGAATCTCTACCTTGGGCATCTCACCGAAGCATACATGCTACTCAAAAAAATGCTTAAATAACAATTTTATTATCAATCATTAACTAAATAATTCAACAACAGTCTTAGCTTTATATAGGCTTATATCTAAGGAGATTTCCCACCACAACCAATGTGGGACTAAAAAAGAAAACTAAAAATTGACTAAAATAAATCAGCTACTAAACCAACTAAATAAACTAAGTAAATCCACTTGATGTCCCTATCAATATGCTGCCTTGGTGGGTGCTTCCTCGAGAAGTTGGTTACTTGGATGTTTCTCATCCATCAACTAAATATGAAATTGTTGTACTTTCAGCAATATTGAGGCAGTAGCTGTTACTGCTTTTGTTCAGGTAGTATAGGTGTCTTGTAAGCTGTAGCTTTGATTTCATTTTACTATTTAAATTACAAACTCAATTCATATATCTTTATAGAAAGTACCATGTAATCTGCAAATTTTCAGCTGCAGTTTGATGACTGAATTTTTTTTTCTTTTCAATGGCATCTTTGATAGGGAAACATGAGGGAGTCCCAGCATGTGTCACACACAGTGCAATCGCATGGCATTAAATTGGCAAAGACCCATATTCAGGACTGGGTTATCCTTTTGATGCTTTTAGGCTTGATGATTTCTTTAGGTGTTATGCCTCCTTTTTATCGATTTGTTGGAGAGGATATGATGTCTGACCTAAAATACCCACATAAAAGCTCTACGGTGCCATTTTGGGCTGTTCCAGTAGGTCTCTCTGAACTACTTCTGTAGGTTCTGTCATTTCTATTATCCTTTTTTTTGCTAGTAATCCCGTGGTTAATGATAAATATATTTTCATAATTAGTTCTTTCCATACTTGTTAGATCATTGCAGTCCTGTTGCCTATTGTGATTTTTGTCGCTTTCTACTTCCGAAGGAGGGATGTTTATGATCTACATCATGCTGTACTAGGTAATTTGAATTAAACCATCTTATATACACTATTACTAGAGGGGCATGTCATATAAACTAAGTTGAAGACACTTATTACCTTACGAACCAGGAATTCTGTTCTCTGTACTCATAACCGGGGTTCTAACAAATGCAATCAAGGATGCAGTTGGGCGCCCGAGGCCTGATTTCTTCTGGCGTTGCTTTCCTGATGGGAAGGAGGTCCAATTCTTAGTAAACTGAAACTTAGTTATTCCTAAAACCTAGATATTTCTTTTTAGGGATATTAGAACTCTTATTTAAATGTTATGCTTGATTGGAGTACTATCTGGCTTGAATTTCAGTTATACGATCAAGTCACAGGAAAAGTTATTTGTCACGGGGAGAAATCCCTCATGAACGCAGGACACAAGAGCTTTCCAAGTGGTCATACTTCATGTAAGTTCTATCATCAGAGTTTGTCATTTGTGAGATGTTATTCTGATTTTGTTACTAAATTTGATGCAGTAACAGAAGCATACGATTATTAGTATGAGTTGAAGTTTTCTAGTTTGTACTGTCATGATATGGGATGCGATGGACTGTGCTACTTAACACACATATTTGCTTCTTTCTTGTAGAAAGAAATGCAATGGACTGTGCTACTGTTGATCTGAGCTACAATGCAATATATGCATTGGTGTGCTATGTGAGCAAGAATAGTGAAAGAACAAATGTTAAGTAAATAACTGCAAGGGATGTTTCAGTTTCCTTAACTTTACACCAAAAAATAAATATAGCGAATAAATAACATTACAACATATACTTTCTTTCCATTTGTCCGCCTAAACTTTTTTTACCCCCGACTTGAGAAAGCTTAATCTCACTCCCAAATTAGTGACACCAATTTCATGAACTCCATCCTCATGGTTTACTTTTCCGAGTTTATTCCATCTGATGGACCATGAAGCCCCTATTTGATACTTTATCATGTGGACTTGTATTAGAGTACCCATCAACTCTATGTAGTGGAAGAACCAGTTACAGGTTGTTTGATGCATTGTGGTAACCTGGTAATTAAATAATATGAGATGGAGAGGAAAGGAGCAGATTATGTAGAAGGTGGAAATTCAAACTGCAGACGTCTGAGCTTTCATTATGCAATGGTATTTTTCTGAGAGTAAATATTGGACATGCTTGGCTAGTAAATGTCGAGCTCTAGCTTAGCTAGTTGGGGGGGGGGGGGGGGGGGGGCGCTCTGATCTTTGGCAATCACTCCTATGCAAGGAAGGATTGGTTGTATCAAACAAGGTTGAATCTTTAGTTTTTTCAGCAAATTCCGTAAACATTATCTCATGGCTTTCCTTCCCTCATATTTAACCACCCAACAAAAATTGATTCCTTATTCTACATGGGTCGTCCTGGTTCTGTCATACATGCTTTATCCACTTCAATAGGATTTCCAAACTTTGTACTCAGTCCACATGCATTGATCCTTTGCTACCTGTATTTGTTTGTCAACACATATTGCTTGATGATTTGTATATTCTTATGATTTCTGAAAATTGTGTCTTGCCACCCATTTACTAGTTACTCATCTTGGGGTTATTGTTTCTTAGAATTTGAAAGGATATTCTAGATGGAGAATTAACAAAAGCCAGCATTTCTTAATGCAGGGTCATTTGCAGGTCTTACTTTTCTTGCACTGTACTTGTCTGGAAAAATCAAAGTGTTTGATCGTAGAGGTCATGTGGCGAAGTTATGCATTGTATTTCTTCCTCTACTTGTTGCGTGTATTGTTGGAATTTCTCGAGTGGATGATTATAGGCACCATTGGCAGGATGTTTTTGCTGGAGGTGTTCTAGGTGTGGGTTTTGTAAATGCTTATTTGATTTCGCATGAGTATTTAATCTTAAGGAGGAAGACTTGGAATATTTCTCGAACGATTGGCTAATTTTCCTAGATATTTGTTTATGCAGGCATGGTAGTGGCAACATTTTGTTATCTGCAGTTTTTCCCTCCTCCTCATCACATGAATGGTAAGATGATCACCTGATTACTTAAATATTATCTTCAGACTGTGATTTGTAAATACAGTCTGGTATTTTGCTTTTGGACTTGACTAAAATTTTTTACTTGCTTCTAAGCATAACTGCTTCAATTAAAATAATAATGGCAAGCTTCAAATATTGGTTATCATTTATCGCCATCTCTCCTTTTTAATTGTGGCTTACAGGAAGGTAGAAGAAGATGCACTTTGATCTTCTAACTTTAGGTATATTAATTGGCCATGTTAGCTTCAGTGTGAACATTATCTGCTTGAAACCTATGTATCTGGAAGTCATATTTGATACACACATACATTTGTGTAGTGCTTTGAGTTTCAAATTTTGTCGATTTATAGCAACATGCTTTCTAGGATCTCTGCCAAATATCCTTAGAGCCTCTTTGCTACCTTGTCTTAGAAGCTTGTTTGAGTGCTCTTTGCATATGGAAGTATACATATTGCATGCATGGTTCAAATAAGACAGTACTGGACAAGAAAAGACACCCATCAATTTCTTGCAGTTCAAATTATAGAACGTTGAAATGTCCGTGGGTCATGATAGTTCTTCTATTCATATAATAATATGTGTAGAACGTTGCTAAGAACCATATCTAATTTCTCTTTTTGACTTCTTATTTTATCTTTTTTGTGAGATGATACATGGTGTGGATAATTTTTCCATCCCATAACCTACTGCGTGCATATCGAGCGTTATTATCTTTCCTAGTGATCTCTATCCTTCTTAGGTTGATCAACAACACATGCCAGCTCAAGCTATACTCTCATAAAGAACTAGAGATCAACCTACTTGTATGTACCTATCTCCAAAATTGTGTTAGCAGGCAGAAGATCAGAATATTCCATCGAAGCATGCTACTACTTTAATTATTCTTTTGTTAACTGGATCAACACTTGACCTAACAAAAACTTGCTTCACCTAATTTTCTTAGGCTAAATTTGCTGGTGAGTAGGAATAATAATTGTCCAAGGCTGATACAAGGGCCCCTAACTCAGCTGTGAAAAGCATGGTGTGGCCCCAATCCCTCATAAATTGGGCAGGAGAAGAGCGAAAATATTAAGGACCAAAAATTTTGCGATTGGGTTTGGTGGCCTACTTTGGGCCTTTACCCATTTCAGGCTACGTCCCTTGTGAGATTTCACTTTGCTTTAAAAATATTGTCTTTTAATACATGAAAAATAATTTGGATCTTTGACCTATTATTTTTGTAGAGGTGAAGAAGATGAAGAAAAGCGTGTACCCTCAATTAGGGTGTGATCGTTTATTTATAGAGAAAACAAATACATGTCCTAATAGGAATAGTAAAATGCACAATATCTTACTTGAAGTAGGAGAATTCAAAATAAAGGAAAGAAAAATCATATTTCTATTATAACAAAATATCCTATTTCTACTCTAATGTTCCCCCTCAAGCTGGAGCACATATGTCAAATCATGCTCAATTTGCTACACAAAATTGAAGAATTCTTTCTAGATAAGGTTTTAGTGAAGATATCTCTGAGTTGACAATTTGATGTGACGAACAAAGTGACTATCCGATATGTCATCACTATTTATATGATAAAGTGGTAGTCGACTTTATTAATGCTTCATTGGCTTATGAAAATATGATTATTAGCAATATACATAACCGCTTGATTGTCACTATTCATCACCATTGGATCATTGTAGATGACCTCATTTGAGAAAAGAGATTGAAATCTGTATCAGATATGGCTTTATACTCACCCTCAACACTAGATTAAGCAACAATATTTTATTTTTTTTCGATCCATGTCACCAAATTGCCTCCAACAAAAGTGTAATAAACAGTAGTAGAATGACAATCAATAGGATCACCCGTCCAGTCAGCATCAGAATATTTTACAATATCCAAATGAGATGAAGAACAATAATCCAACCTTTTACCTGCAGCCTTTTTAAGATATCGCAAGATACGACAAGTAGCAGCCCAATGAAGTCCAATGAAGCTGACACGGATTTGCAAATATCGACTTAACATACCCACAACAAATGTAATATCAGATCAAGTGATAGTTAAGTTTTACCAATCAATCGTCTGTATTTTCTGGGATCAGCAAGTGGCTCTCCTGGGTTTTAGTCAAAATGAATATCAGGATCCATAGAAGTATCAATAGGTTTAGATCTTAATATACCAATTTCTTCTAACAAATGAGTAAGGTATTTGTTTGAAGACAAAGAAAGACCTTCGAAGAGCGAGCAACCCAGATCTCTAGAAAATTCCTCAAGAGATCAAGGTCTTTCATATGAAAACGAGAACACAAATAAGTATTCAACTGAAAAATACCTTAATGATCATCAACAATGACTATCATCAATATAAAATGTTAGAATAATAGTGCTGGTAAAAAAAATATCTTACAAATATAAAATTATCAGGGAAGCTCCATCTCAATCCATAGTGTGCAATAATATTACTGAATTTGTCAAATCATGCTCGTGGAGATTGTTTTAAATTATAGCTTACGTTTTGAGTTTGCAGACCTTGTCGATCTCCCCCTGGAGGGGCTGAAGCATATATACTTTCTTTTGAAGATTTTCATATGAGAATGCATTTTTAATATCTAATTGATACAAAGGCTATTGCTTTACCACAATTAATAAAAGAATGATTAGAATACAAACAAGCTATCAGAGAAAGTCTCAAAATAATTAATACCATAAGTCTGTGTGTATCTTTTGGCAACCTACCGTGCCTTCAAGTTGTCCATTGAGGAGAAATTTGATAGTGTATATCTATCGACAACCAACAGTTTATTTTTCAGTGGTTAAAAAGTTAATTCTCATGTTTCATTATCATGCAAAGCAGTCATCTCTTCATCCATAATATTTTTCATCCAGAATTTAACATAGCATCACGATAAGATTTTGGGAGAGACAGAGAAGATATGTGGTTACAAAACTAAAATATATAAGAGATAAATGAGAAAAAGATAACATTTTAGCTATAGAATGCTGAGTACAAGATCAAGTATCTTTTTGAAGAGTTATGAGAAGCTTACACTTCAGTGGAAGCAATTGACTGATGAGGGTTAACCTGTCAGAATCAGTGATAATCTTTTTGCGTCATTGATAAACTTAAAGTGAAGGTCAATTTTCTAATGGTACAGGAAGAGTAACATGAGTGGTTAAACGAGTTGTAGTAAAACCCAGAGATGCTGAAAATTGAGGCGTTGTTTATAAAAAAAGTGACATCCACACAAATCACATATTTCCTATTAATGGGATTCCAGCATCGATATTTTCTGTGTCCGAGAATATCCTAGAAACACACTGAACTGCTTGAGGATCTAATTTATCCTTTTTTTTTGGAGAATTTGAAAAAAAACACACCTAAAAACCTTTAGAGATAAATCAACAATTATTTTTCAGGATAAAGAATTGAGAATGTGGTTTTGTCAACTAAAATATAAGAAAGAACCCTATTAATTAAGTGAAGCAGTAAGGATTGTGTCAGCAAAAACACTTGGAAAAATAAACATGAACCATTAGTGTTCGAGCACTGTCTAAGTAAATAACAATTTTTTCTTTCAATAGCACCATTTTGTTAAGGCGTATAAGGACATGAAGTTTGATGAATTATATCATGAGACGCAATAATCTTGAAGTGCATGTTGCACATATTGTAAAGCATTATCAGATCATAAAATTTTAAGTAAACAATTAAATTAATGACTAATATATTTATGAAATCTTTGAAAATTGAGAGGATTTCAGAGCGATCTTTCATTAAAAATAACTAAGTCATACGAGAATAGTCATCAATAAAAGTTACAAAATAAAAAAAAACTAGACACACTTTTAACTCGAGTAAAATCTGAGTATCAGTATAAATAACCTCAAATGGAGAACTATAACGATTAACTACCCTAGATGAAAAAAGTTCTATGATATTTACCAAACTGATGTAACTCGCACTGTAATTTAGAGACAATTTTAACAAAAAATAATAATTTAATTAATTTTAAAAATGCATGACCTAAATGTAAGTGCCATTAGATCGCAGACTCATCACATACCAGAGCAGAAGCGTCCACGTTAGGTTGATTACCACATTGAAGATAATATAGATCATGTTGCTCATATCCCGACCAATCACCTTCGTCTGAAGGTCCTGAAAAGTACATGATGAAGGAGAAAAGTTATATAACAATAAAGAGTTTTGGTTAAACGACTCACAGATACAAGATTAGAAGCAACATGTGAAGTATAATTAATATTAGTGAGTACGAAAGAAGTGAGATTGACGATAGAAGTGAGATTGACACTGACAATAATACGTTTGAAACTACCATCAACAAAAATTATAGAAGAAATAGAAGATGATGTGTGAAAAGTGAAAAAAATTATAAAGTTATCAGAATCAATGATTCAAGATGAAGGTGGTGAACTGGCTAAATAAGAAATACCTGAATGTGCTTAGATAACAATGTCTAAAGTAGGGACTGAATGCATCTTTTGAATCAGAGAATAATACTTAGATTTTGATAATAACAGATTCGACAGTGAAATTTGCAACAACAGAGTTATCAAGAGTATTAGAGTCACGTGCAGTAAATGGTCCAGCGATATCAGACAAATAAGTAGCTCGAGGAGGTCAGAAAAGTTTGCCATATAACTCTCAACATCGGTTAATAGTGTGATTGGTTCTATTGCAATGAGTACATTTTGGAGAATTATCCTGACTACGATAAAAAAAACTCGGCCTTTAGTAGATAAACATGACCACGAAAAAATATACCACTACAGCCTCAAGAAATGTTACCTTGACCACTTGAGAAAATCAAAGCAGACCTCTCAGAAGTTGCTGTAGAAGATTTTAAAATCTGAGATAGTCGTGAGAGTATTCTACAGAAGAGGGAACCCCCTTCACCTGCTAGGAGAAGTGCTTTAAGTTGAGAACTGAGTCCCAAAAGAAACTTACAAACATATACTTTTTAACACTGCTTTTTAAGAATTTCAATATCATCGTGCCTGGATGATACTGATTGAGTTCATTGATCATACTCTTGATGTGTTTGTAGTAGTCTTATAAACTCTTATTGCCTTGTTGGAGAATAAATAGGTCCTCATACGCTTCAAAAACTCAAGAGGCATTCTACTTTATGGAATAAGTATCACGAATAGCTTTCCAAATTTCTTTGCAGTATCTAAGAATATAAAGTTGGCACTCACTATGGATTTTATGTTGTTCCAAAGTCAATTCATTTCCAAATAGTTGTCTCTTTATTCTTCAAACACCGTTTTGGTAGAGGTAGATCTCGTGGGAATAAATATCTTCAATTTGTCTCTTGCACCAAGGAAGACTCACATATTTCTGCCATAACGAAATGTTCTTTCCATTCAATTTACTAGTGGTGATTTGTATCCCAATAGGATCACAAGTGTCTTTATATTCAGTCATAAGTGCACAAGTGTTAAATGGAGAGAAGCAAGTATAAAATGAAAGAATAGGAATGAAGTTATCACACAAGCAGCCTAGAGATCAGGATAGAATGCAGTCAAAACCAGATAGTAAAGAAGTAGCGGTAACATGCCTCTAATAAACTCAACCAGATTAGATCATCAACATATACATGGACTGTAGAGCAGATATAGGGCAACAGAAATTCAGAAACAAGCCACTAATAGGTGCAACAAGGCCTCAACAACAACAAACAGAGATTCAGTGGCAGAAGATGTGAGAACAGCAGTAGATAAAGACCAATCGAGGACATATAAGAGGCCAATAGAGTTGATTTGATGAGACCCGCGTGATTAGAACAAAGCAAGAGGAGAAACAGGGGCAGTTGTTGACAGCATGGAGGGGATTAGAATTCGTTGGTGACAACAGTACAGATCTCGTCAAGGCAGGAAACACAGCAGAATGATTTCAGATCATGAGCAAAACAGAGCTGCTGATGCAATAATGAAGGCATGCAAGAGCAGAGGAGGGGCAGCAGGGATGCAGCGAGGTCGGGGGGGGGGGGGGGGGTGCAGCCAGGATCGTCAAGGCTTGCCGATGTCAGGGAGAGTGCAGCAGAGGTTGTCGAGGCTTGGCGAGGTCAGGGAAAGATCAGCAGAGGTCAGTGAAAGGTGGAGGAGGTCTAGGCGATGTCAGGGGAAGGTGGAGGAGGTCTTGACGAGGTCAAGGAAAGGTGGATGAGGTGGAGGCGAGGTAGAACAGAGGAATACACAGTACATGTTGCTCTAATACTATGTTGAGATGAAGAAGATGAAGAGAAGACCGTGTACCATCAATTACGGTATGGTTGTTTATTTATAGAGAAAATAAATACTGTCCTAATAGGACTAGGAGAATACACAATGTCCTACTTAAAGTAGGAGAATCCAAAATAAAGAAAAGAAAATTTCTATTTCTATGATAACAAAGAATCCTATTTCTATTCTAATAATTTTGGAAGGTATTTCTTCAATGCTACATCAATAGTTCGTCTACTTATCATGAACTTTTCTTAAAGGATTGGTAGATTTAGAACCTTAATTTTATAAACTATGGCCTTAAAAACCTTATGCCAACCAATTACTAGGTGCATCTTGCAAATAATAACCCCTCGACGGCTTGCTTCTTCAAGTTTTTCTTCTTCCCGTTCAACCCTTCTCGTCTTGACTTTGCTTTCAATGGACCCCATCTGTATCCCTCCCAGTGCCCCTGCCTGTGTCGACCGGCCAAGCAGATGTGATTCTCTCTCTTTTTTTCCCATACTTCCCTATGACGGTTTGACTCGGCTTGGTTGGTGTAGAAGCCCGAGAAGGTCAGGGTTGGGAATAGCATGTTAAAGCCCAGGATTGTAGAATCCTATTTGTTAATACCAACGATCCAGAAAAAATCTTATCAAAAAAAAAAAAAAATCATCCAGAAAAGATGAGAGATCAGTCTGCTTGATGTCCGTTATAGAAGACTAACTTTTGGAAGAAACGTTACAATGGGTTTTGGTGGAGAGGGCAAGTCACTCTTCTTGTAGGTTTCTATCAGGCTGCAATACCATTTGTCTGTTTTCCATGATTACAATTCAAAGTTCAGCTATCTATTTACACTCTCAACCCCAAGTCCTCCATCCAGAAAAGGCTCCTTTGTGTTTTGGGTTTACATTAATAGATAGCCTCAAACTTGCGCAAGATAACTCACGGAAGGCCAAAATGACAGGCTTAAACCATACTATTTGAGCTTTGTCTAGCATCCAGCGGAAATCAGTAGACTGACCAGTCCAGCAGTGTCTGCGGAGGATTGACCTGGTTAGCCCTTCTTGTCCCTCTCCCTGCAACTGAGTGCAAATTGCAGGTTTCTAGGTAAGCTGGGTTATGAGCAAGTCTCAATCATCCAAGCTCTTCTTTCAGTGGCTGGATCCTCTTGTGACCGGCTTTAGGGAGCTTTCTTTGTTATCCAGGATCAACAATGCTACAGCTGTGTGTCCACGGCGTCAAAAAGATGTGAACTGAGCCATCTGGAACATCCGCCCTCTAGACAATGATAACAGTTCTCTATATTGCTTAACCACAAGGCATTTGCAGATTTGTTTGCTGAGGTACTTATGTGCATGTTGACCACTTAAATTAGTTGTTTATTTCATTTTGTTTTGGTGGAATTTTCCTCATATTTCTCATAACTCAGAGAAAACAGAGGGGAAAGGAAAGGAAAGAAAAACCTATTGATCAAAGACTAGGTTTAATGGCTTATCTTGTTATGAATGTAATTTTGCTAATATCTGTGTTTTCTTTTTATAAATGAAGTGTGTTTTTCCTGGTGAGCATGGAGTAGGATTGAGATTTAAACAATAGTGAGATTGGGAATTTGGAAGTAATGAAATAGCGGTTCCACCTATTAGTTCTCTTTACATTTTGCATAGTGTTGTATTTTGTAGATTCATCAGGGAATTTCTTGAGAACTCAACGTATGATCTGTTTCTAGCTAAAAAAAGCTACTCCTTTCCTTCATCTTTTAAATTACAAGAAATGACATGCTAACCCAAGTGGCTGAATGTGATCATATTGTTGGTAAAAAGATTGTACTTTCTTTTTATTAGTAGTGGCCATATGTTCGTTGATTTGTGAAGTCAGCGCAGACAACCTAAACCATCATTAGGTTTCTCTGCTTTTAAGACGCACCCTCTTGCAAAATTCACTAATTTTTGGAGCCAAAATAATATAAAATACAATTTCCTAATTGATTCATACAGATGTGAGTTGAGTTGCACAAGCAAGCAGTGGAGATCAGTTTGGAACTACAGTTCTTTTTGTTTCTTTTCTCAATTGCCTTGTTTGTTTTGATGGCTCTCTTTTGCTTCATCTACACTCCCCCCTTCACCAATAAATAATAAAGTTGTTGATTGAGATTTCCGGAGTTGATGCTTTCTCACAATCCTAATCTGACTCATCAATGTCGCAGGGTGGGGACCACATGCATATTTCCATATGTTGGAGACTATCGGAGGGGCGAATTTTCCCAGCGAAGACAGCCAGCAAGCTGAAGAGGGGAATAGAGCTGGACTATCTGGAGTTCGCCATAATGAAAGAAGTAACTTGGACGATAGATTCAACGCTGGGTCATCTGGAGTTCGACATAATGGAAGAAATTTGGACGATCTAGAATCTGGTAGGGTGCAAAATGGTTAATTATGTGTTGTTGTTTCCATTATCAACTCATCTTGTGAATACACAGGGCGATACTGACATGCTGAAAGAAACTAACAGGCGCGCGAACAGAGAGTTGGGCTTGTTTAACATGTATTCTAACCTGAAACGTTAATACTTACATGGTGCAACGAAAGTTTCAAGTTGTGTTTTCTCTGGTAGTCGAATGGCATGGTATGGACACTTCGCCACTGGTTGTGACGGTCTGCATGTTTGTGTGTATTCTACTATTGTCAAATTGTCGCTTGAAAATAGTAGCGCATATTATGTGCTAGTAGTGTTTTTTTTGTTAATTATATAGTGCAACTAGCGTATTTTCACTTGCTTGAAGGTATATTTATGTTCTGTACGTGTCATTTGTCTCACTGTCGAGAATTCTCGAGATACAAGCTACATAGCGGCTCGTCTAAAAATTGGAACTTTTCTTTATTTTCGCACCTTTTGTTCTTGAGTTGTCAAACACTTTGTTTCCTTGATGTTTCTATTTGCAGAACATATGTTGTTCAAAAGAAGAGGTATAAAGGAAATAAAGGTTTGGTTTTGTGATCAGAAATTAGCTGTGCAAGAAAGAGATGCAGATGGAAGAGAGTTGTCAGTACTTTTGCACCCCAGTAATGTAGTCTTGTGAGAGCTCTTTATGCTTCGTTGTGACTTATGCCTCCCTCAAAAGAAGAAAAAAGAAAAAGATGAAAAACATTTTGGAAGAAACTTTGACGAGCTACGTGTCGTTGGACGCTATGCGTGCAGCTTTGAGAATTAATTTCATTTGAAATAAATTGTAGGTTGAAATCTTTATTATTTATTTTTTTTGTTACTACGTAGTAGAATATAGTCACATGTCCCATTAGAGAGTGTATTATGAGAAAAAAGATACAGAAGTAGAATGGGAAAACCTATTCTCGACCCAAGGGAGTGTCTTCTTGCAAACGAAAAGAGAATACATGAATTAAATAACAAGTAAAAAGAAAAAATTCTCTGCATAGGAGGCCTAAAATATACACGGAATTATTCGAATATAAATATATTATTCTCAATACTCACTTAGAATTTAGAGTTTTTGTGTAGTAGCAGATATTTTAATATAGAACTAGAGTCACCTCTCTAAAAGACGAAACTTTTAAGTCTTTTTGAAATATTTTCTACCAGTTGTCATTTTCACGTTGACCTCGAGCATGTACTGGGTCATGTACCTAGCATGAAACCACTATTAGCCTTGCGCAGCCAGCATCGTACCGACATACCGCTCGTAGCTGTGGATTGTTATCACCATACAAGGTACTTTAATATGATATCGAAATAATTCAGATTCAATTTTCACAGTGCGTGCATTTGAAATTAGATTTAAAAACAAAATTGCTCATATCGGCTTGCTCTCAGATACTCTCTTCTAAACCAAAGCACTTTGTCATCAAGATTGAGCTAAATAGCCCACACGGGTTTCCAACATAAACAATCTTTCTTTTGAGAGAAATTCCGACATAATTGTAGATTGAAACTTGACCATATCACAATGGTAATGATCTAGGTTTACTCATATTTTTTTTTTAAGTAAAATTTAGAAGTCATTGTTGCTTGAACCAAAACTCCTTGTAGTGGTTAATTTCCGACGCATGTCAAGTTCATGCCACGAGTCCTGCCATCTCAGTGGCACCCCAGCACACCTCCAGGCCCAGCATGGGCCCAAGAAAAAAGCTTCTGGTCCTACCCGAGCCAGCATCAATCCAGAGCTGCTTACCTGGATCTTCAACTCAATCGGAGCTGAGCAATACTCTGAGGACTGTAGTTATCGATGCAAAGATTATCTCCAGAGCTACTCTGACCTCCGACATGAAGACCCTCTCATGCCTGTCGCTCCTCCATTGGTTATAGCCGGATGGCACGATCCTCGTAATTCGAGAATTCAATTTTGATGCAAGATCATCTCCATGTTCAAAATGATACAACGCCCTACATCAATGCATATTGTTATGAATAGTGGCAGATATCTTTATATGGAAATCACAACAATCAATGGACATAATCCAAGCGGTTACGAGGAAATCATAACGTGTAAATCATGCAGTTATGAAGATTTAGAATAGTCACGCCCTCAACGACTACTATGGCAGGTGTTAATACATCTCCATCTCTATCTCCATCGAAAAAGGAGAGCTTCTGATTATCGCCGAAAAAATAACACACTAGTATTCTCTACTTTCCTCAAACAAAGATACTTATTCTCATTCCGGGGATCTTCGGCCGACATCACACCGATGCTCCTGACCTAAAAGGTGTTCTTCTTTTTTTTTTGTTTTTTAGCTAGATCAATTGGAACCGTCCAAACGTTTTGGCGAAAAATCCCCACCATATTTGAGCTTTAATTGAGAGCTCTTGAGTTTTTGCTTAGAGTTCGCGCTCAGAGTTCCTCCCCTTCACCAAACACTACCTTAAAAATCCTCTACAAATAGCCTTGCCAAAAATGATGGCGCCTTAAAAGAAGGCCTCTTCATAGGCCTCCACCGTATCTAGTACCGCTAAGGGTAAGAAGATCATCAACAGGAGCATGGGTCCTGCTGACCTCAACCCCTTAAGTCTCGAAGTCGTTCTCAAGCAAGTCAATAAGAAGCCTTCATCCCAGGTGACTACCCTGAGCGAGCATCCAATGAGCACGAGTCTCGGCTGCCTGTTAAGGACTACTCCTTTAGACACTAGCCCAACATAAAAAAAATGGCTAGATGAGCAAGAAGTAGAGGTGGCCTGTGAGCGGGAGAAATCTGACCTAGAGGGATGTCGCTATGCACGTCTAAAACCAGTTCCTCGCTCAGGTCTAGGTACTATAAAGAGCCCAGACGAGGAGCACTGATGAGGAAGAGTCTCACACTCATCCTTGATGGTCGTGCATAACAGACTTCGCATGCACTGGGGGGCAGTCGAGACATCACCGATCCGCATGCCCACACCATGAGGAATGCTCCGATGAGAGCGAGCCCCCAAGCCCACGAGACCCTCATATCAAGGATCTTATGGAATTGGTCAGTAAGTGGATTCACAAAGACACGCTGCAATCTCATGGCAGCCCAGTACTATCCTGTGAATTTTTTATTCTCCTCTTTCGGAGGAAATCACATCCCATCGATTCTCGAAGAAGTTTGTAATACCAAGCTTCAATTGCTATACCGGAGTAACCGGACCTCTCCAGCATCTCTGATCTTATCAGGTCAAGACTCAGGTCCACCCCCACGACAACAATCTCATGTGTCGAGTGTTTCCTTCTAGTCTCAAGGGTAGGGCCTTGGACTGGCTCTATTCCTCCTGACAAGGTCTCAAAGTTTTGAGGAGGTTTGCAATGTCTTCTTCAACTAGTATATCTCGCGACAAGAATTCAAGAGGAACAACAACTACCTTCTCACAATCAAAATGAAGCCAGAAGAGACCCTCAAGTGCTATATCAGTTATTTTTAGAATCAAATTGCTATGGTTTATAATTGTAGTGAAGATGTTGCTGTGACCGCGTTCATTACCAAACTACAGACCGACCACTCCTATAAGCACTTGGTGAAGCATGACATCACCAATACAAAGGACATCATGTCTCGAGCCCAAAAGTATGTCCAACTAGAAGAAGCGACATGAAGCTCGATGACCAGACCTCCCAAGTAGGAGAGCGACAGAGAGAAGTCGAAACAACTATATGCTCCTTTGAAGAAAACTCAGAACCGAGGGCAGAATAACTTCAAGAAGCTATCTCAGTCGAGTTCTTCTCGAAACCCATTGAGGTTTACAGAATCAACATTGACTTCACTTCATTCAAGACCTCCATTGATCGGATCTTTAGCGCGATCCATGACCAATCCTGGATGAGGCATCCGAGACCACTTCTGCCTAACCCAAAAGGTCCTGGAGCCGGGGAGACCGCGCCTTTCATGACGGGATGGGCCATCGTATAGTTGATTGTCGATATCTCTGAAAGCAGCTCTAGGAACTCATCAACCGAGGTATATCAAGGAGTTCAACTTAAATTCTAGAGAACCCTCGGCGGCCAAAGTGCAAAAGGAGGCTCTTGAATCTCAGCAACGGAAAAGTCTGACAAGTCGCGCTTTCATCAACTACTGGGAAGTGGATGCCATTTTCGGCTAAAGGGGACAACTTCGAGAGAGAGGTTCATTTATATCAATGAAGCTCGTAGGATCAACTATCCAACGGTCCTAACTGGTTCCCCTATGACACTGAGTAAGCAAATCATGTTCTCGGAGGAATTTGCCTACACAGTTCATTTCCCACACAATGATATCTTGATCATCACCATGCACATCGACACTGTCGAGTGTCCAAAATCTTGGTCGACAGAGAGAGCAACACCAATATCTTGTATGGAGGTGCTCTGGACAGAACGAAGGATACCCCGAAAATAGTCCGAGCCATGATCAATCCTCAAACTCAGTCCAATTTGTATGAGTTTGACGGGAACGAGACTCGATTCCCTGTTCTGAATCATGTCTTCCAAGATATCCATACTCTTTTTCTAGTCAAATTTTTCTTCTTGGGGAGGTGGGACTGAAAAGGGTGAGTATGAATCTTGAAAATTTAGTGTAAATTGAGAGTCCAACATATTTTAAAATAGTCACTCAGACTCACACAAGGCTTCCATACTCTTTTTTAACTCATATTTTTCATTAATTGGGTGTTGTAGAAAAGGAGTATATGAAACTTGATTTTGGGAAATTATAAAGATTGTAAGTTGAGCATGTTTTAATATTGTTATTGGGACTCAAGCATGACTTCTATACTCTTTTCTAAATCAGATTTTTCTTCAGTCGGTGGTTCTGAAAAAGGAGATAAAGTAGAATATGGAAAAAGATTATGGATAAGGTGATTGAAAATTTGGCTCGGGGAAGGGTGAATCCCCGTTGACTCAGGGAAGAGTGAAAATCATTTTGAAAATTATGATCATAAGATTGGGGGCATGAGCTATATTGAGTCGGATAAATCTAATTCACCCTATTTGGTTGGTTCATATTGTACAAAGTCGGGTTGGAGTTATCCGAGTCAATAAGGTCATAGTGAAATATGGATTCATTTTAAGGTTGGAATTTTTTTGGTTCTAATCTATTTCACAATAAACACAAATAAAAAAGAAAAAGCAAATAAACAAACAAAAAGGAAAAAAAATCAAACAAGTTTATGCTAGGATTGACCTAGATCTAGATGACTCCTAACTGGTTGACTATCCAAGAGAGGGCTATAGCAGTATCTGACTACGAGCTAATCATCCAGGTAGGGAAAAAATTCAGTAAGAGATTTCTGTGCGTAAACAATGTTCCTTAATTATGCCAAACCACTAAATCTTTGAGGCTTAACCTTTTAATCCCCAATCCTCAGACTCCGATTTGATAAAAACCTGATATTAATAACTTTCTCCTGAGGTCATATTCTAAATGAGTCCGAGATGTCCCTAGGGGCCAACGTTTAACAAGTTTTATTTAGGCTTGGGTTATGTGAGTGAGGAGGTAGTTTTTGGGCTAAGAGAGGGTAATGACTTCCCCACCTTATATTGTATTGGTTATACCCTTAAGTCCGATTAATGCAAGTGTCCAATATAGACAAGAATAAGCAAGTAAATCACTCACATATTTATCCAAACTATATGCAATGTCATATGTACACCAAAGATTAACAACAGAACAAAAAACAATAATATGAAATTGAAATAGACCGTGCCTACGATGCAAATGTCTAAACCAGTTTTTAACACGTCCAACAACTGATTTTGTTATTATTTATTGTAGTGTATAGTCAAAACAATGCAGAAACAAGCAACAGATTATACTGAGATATGTTACAGAAATCCCTGCAAAAGATGGGGTTCTGGATCCCCAAAGTAGCCGCGGTTTTGCGGCAATTAATGCCTGGTTGCGGGATAGTTTAAAGCAACAGCTCCCTGCTTTCTTGAGCAGGGAGATACAGGGGGTGAGGACTCTACATTGTCTAGTTTCTGCAAAAACTGACCTGCACACAGAATTAGAGAAGAGAATGTTAACAAAAATGTAAACTAAACTGTTCCCATCCCTGATAACGACGCCAAAAATTTGATAGGAGGAGAATCATGCACAGAAATGTATATTTTGAAATCAATATTTTAAGTGTGCATGCTTTGACTTCCTTGATGCTTCCATTATAGCATAGAGGCTATGCGGGTTGAATCTACAAGAATGAAAGGTGATCGAAACATTAACAGTGTGTCACGTTAATGCTAGTGAGTTCTCTTTGTTTCAAAGAATCAAAAGGAAAGGGGGAAAAAACAAGAAGGAAGAGAAGATGATAAAAAACATGAAAAATATTGAAGTTATTTGGAATTTGATTTTTAAAACAAAGTAAAAAAAGAAGAAATCTCATTGTTCTTAACTACTAATTACCCCACTAACCATACTAACATCAAGAGTGATAGTTGCCTCACATTGGATCCTTGGTCATCATTAGACTTGTCTCAAAGAGTTTTTCAAAGCATGGTATATAAGATTGTTCTCCACATCAAAGTTGTTAACAAGGTGCACCATACAATTAATCCATAAAAACCGGTTAGATGCAAGCATGAAATAAAGTAAGTTGTGTTTAGCTTGTTAGTAAGTTAGGAGTTAGAACCCATCATCATGAACCATTAATGGCTCTTGCAAAAATAAGGCCTTGTATGAGGCTATTAAATTCATATGAATTATCAATCAAGGAGTTAGATTGTTAGTAGTTAGTAGTTAGTCACTATAAGCAAAAACTAACTAAGTATCATGTAGAGTTAGAGAAGAAACAATAGAGGGAAAGGAGAAAGTTTTATAGATTTATCACTCATCTATTACATCAATACTCTCTTTCTCCTATGAGTCACTCTCTGGCCTAATACATAATGTAAAAATAAAAAATCTTACACTACACTAAAGGAGAAGAAGCCCTAATCTTGGCCTACTCTGCTGTAATCTGGCCATCTAAAGCTGTATTTAAAGGAAAAAGTGACTTGGGGAGCACGAGACGATGCCACACGTCAAAGATCAGGGCCAACAACCTGATCTGGCCATATAAATGCGACCAAAGCCACGCTTGTGCAGCTGGATCAGGGCCATTAGCCCTGATCTTTTGGCTAGTGATGCGTTTGGCTTCTAGAGTCTTTTGTATTTATCTAAAATTTTATAATTTGGATCCATATTTCTCTAGTTACAGCTTCAATACGGGGATCAAATGTGTTTTTCTAGAAGCTCTTTGCCTTGGTTTCCAAGAAATTTGGATTAATTACCCAAGATGGTTTAATTAAGCTTTTATTGGAACTTTGCCCTGATACACTTGTAAACTGCACAAGAGACCAAAATACAGGTTATTAGCAGTATTTTATTCATAAATTGGGTAGGAAAATGTGATATGAAATGCAGAATTGATGACTAGTCAATGAGCAAATGACGGCATACATGCAGCTCGTCCCCAGCCTGAGGTCAAAATTTCGCCGTTGCGACTTCAAGCAGATCTCTCGGTTGGAATGTCGACTCTTTGGCCAATCTAGGATCAACTGTTGAGCACCAGTTCTGACGAGAAATCCCTGTCAATCACATAGCAAAGCCTAGCTTCCAACAATCGGGCGAGGAGGTGCTCCGCTTGGATACCTCCCCGGGTTGGAAAGGAAGCATCATCTCTTATTTGAAGAATAGGGTGCTGTCTGATAACAAAGCTAGAGTGCAGAAACTCTAACACTTGGCAACCATGTACATTCTTCTGGGGAACATCCTATATAAGAAATCCTATTCCAAGTTTCACTCTGATCCTTACTTAAGATATCTCAGTCTGGACGAAATCAAGATGATGATGCAGGAGATTCATGATGGTGATTGTGGGAAACACGCGAAGGTAGGTCCCTCGCTCACAAAGCCATCAACTAGGGGTATTATTGGCCCAAGATGTTCAATGACGTCAAAGAGTACGTGAAGAAGTGCCAACAATGCCAAAGGTTCGCTCCTTTCTCGAGCAGACCGAGTTGGAACCTCCATATATTACGGAGTCCCGGCCCTTCATGTAACAGGGATTGGATCTAGTGGCCCACTTTCCTTAGTACAACCTCAAGTATGGTTTCTACTGGTCATAACTGACTACTTTACCAAGTGGATAGAAGTTATGTCTCTCTCTGAAGTCATTGGTCAGTAAGTAGTTAAGTTCTTGTGGCAAAATCTTGTACGTAGCTTCAGCCTACCACATGTCACCATCTCCGACAATGGACAAACTTTCACTAGCAAGGAGGTGGCTACCTTTTGTGCTAAATACAAGGTCGCTCACCAATTCTCTACACTGTACTATCCACAGGGCAATAGTCAAGCAGAGATAAGCAATCCACCATCTGTGTAGGAGCCTCAGTAAGGCTAAGGGCAAATAAGTCGAGAAATTTCCTACAGTACCTGCACATATCGAACCATGAAGCGCATCCCCACAGGGGAAACTTTATTCTCATTAGCCTACAAGAAGGAGACCATCATCTCGATTGATTTTATATACCAACACTGCGCATGGAGGAGGTCGATTAGGATCAAAGTGCCACTTAACTCCGATGGGCACAAATCAATCTGAAGAAAGACGGAGATAGCTACAATCCAGATCGCAACCTACCATCAACAAATCAAGGCAACATATCACAGAAGGTGAAGGTTCAAAATTCCAGATCAGATCCAGAGTACCGAAGAGAAAAATGTGAGAAAGCTCAGAGCTAACTGGGAAGGTCCCTACAATGTGGTTGCAAAAGGACGCAAAGTTCCTACACCTTATCCAACCATGACGGGAAGATACCCAGCAAGCAATGTAATTCTTTTCATTTGAAATTATATTATGTGTAAGCAATCAATTATTTCAGTGAAAAGAATCATCACTGAGGACCACTTCTTCCCACTCCAAACATAAGCATCTTCATCAACTCTGCTTCAATAACCTATAGTGGGTCATCACCTTGACGGCTAAAGACCAACATGGAGGCTCTCCTAAAAGACAAAAGCACTCCTAACAGTCACCCCTATAGCCTATAATGGGTCATTGCCCTGATGGCTAAGATCGACAAGGGGGCTCTCTTGAAAGATGGAAGCGCCCATGACGATCGCTCTTACAACCTATAGTGGGTCATCATCTCGATGGCTAAGGCCTAGAGCCTCTCCTAAATGACAAAATTGCTCCTAACGGTCACCCACAGTCTATAATGGGTCCTTACCTTGACAGCTAAAGGCCTACATGGATTCTCTTCTGAAAGACAAAAGCACTCCTAACTCCCCTACATCCTATAATGTGTTATCACTCTGACGGCTAAGACCTACACGGAGGCTCTCTTGAAAGATGAAAGCGCTCCTGACGGTCGCCCTTACAGCCTATAGCGAGTCATCACCCTTATGAATAAGACCTATACGGAGCCTCTCCTCAAAGAAAGAAGCACTCCTGACGGTCACCCACACTTATATCCGGTCCTCACTTTAATAGCTAAAGGCTTACATAGAGCCTTTCCTGAAAGACGAAAGTGCTCCTGACGGTCGACCTTACACCCTATAGCAGGTCATCACTGTAATGGCTAAACCTACACATAGCCTCTCCTGAAAGACACAAGTGCTCCTGACGATCACCCACAGCCTATATCAGGTCCACATTCTGACGGTTAAAGACCTACACGGAGCCTCTCCTGAAAGACAGAAGCATACTTGACGGTCGCCCTTACAGCCTATAGCAGGTTTTCACCCTAACGGCTAAAAGCCTACACAGAGCCTATCTTGAAAAATGGAAGTACTTTTAATAGTCACTCTTATAGCCTATAGTGGGTCCTCATCCTAATGGCGAAGGCCTACATGAGCCTCTCCTTAAAAATGGAATCGCTCCTGACTGTCACCTACAGCCTATATCGGGTCCTCATCCTGATGGCTAAGATCTACATAGAGCCTCTCTTGAAAGATGAAAGCGCTCACACTCTTACAGCCTATAGAGGGTCCTCACCTTGACAAATAAAGCCTATAGAGCCTCTCCTAAAAGTTGAAAGCGCTCATAACGATCACCTACAGCCCATGTCGGGTCCTCACTCTGATGGCTAAGGACTATATGGAACCTCTCCTGAAAGACGAAAGTACTTTTGATCACCTACAGCCTATATCGGGTCTTACCCTGACGACTAAGACCTACACGGAGGCTCTCCTGAAAGATGGAAGCGCTCTTGATGGTATCCTTTACAGCCTATAGCGGGTCTTCATCCTGACAGCTAAAGACATACATGGAGCCTCTCCTGAAAGACAAAAATGCTCCGACGGTCACTCTTATAGTCCATACAGTTCTTCCCCCTGACTAAAGTCTACACCAAGCCACTCCTAAAAGACAGTCGCATTCCTGGCGGTCAACTACAGCCTATATCAGGTCCTCATCCTGACAGCTAAGGCTTACACGGAGCCCTTCTTGAGATACAGAAACACTCCTGACGATCACTCTTATAGTGAATGCCTATAGAAATCATCTCCGAAAGTCAGAAGCATTCCTAAAGAAACACTATGACATCTGGGATCTGTTTTTCCTCTTAGTAACTTGTTGACTCTGCTCAACGATTTTTGATGGGAAGCTTCTTGAGGAATCACTGACTAATCTACAATTCTGCATTATTACATCGCATTTTCCTATCAATTTATGAATAAAATGATATTTTCACCCGTGTTTTGGTCTATTTTATAGATAATCAAGAGTCTAGGGGCAAAGGAGTAATAAGAGCTTAATTATATCCATTTTGGGTAATTAAACTGGATTTCTGGAGGCCAAACTAGAGAGCTTCTAGAAGATGCATTGGATCCCGTATTTGAAGACATATTTGGAGAAATACACGTCCAAATATTACAAAATCAGATACATATAAAAGGTGCTAGAAGTCAGAAGAACCATGAGACCAAAATTCAGGACAATTGGCCCAAATATTATCGCGTTTCCTCCAGGCTGCCGTAGCTTTTGGTGGGCCCACGCATCAATTTTGACCGTGGTTTCGTCTCGCCTCGATCCTTCTTATGCCTATAAATACTGCATTATGAACCTGAGACGGGGGGGGGGGGGGTGGAGAGCAGTAGTTAGGATTTCTCTCTTTTAGTGTAGTGTAGTATAGGTGCTCTTCTTCTTTTTTTTATATTTTCATTTTTCATTTTAGATTCATGTATTAGGGCTGAAAGATTCAGAGAGAGATTAATGTAATAGATGGTAACAATC